>JABMBR010004489.1:0-24533 GCA_018881525.1 Meteorus sp. PSUC_FEM 10030008
TATATATATATGTATATTCAGATAAATATATTTTTTATTATTTCTCTTCCGCTTATTGATGTTGTTATTCGATAGTATTGTTGCTGTTTCCGTTGGTGGCGTTTATTAAATTCATTTCCGAATATTCCCTCATAGTTTCCTTGATTGAATTCTCCTCAAGCCTTTTAGTGAGTCGCCCACAAACTTAAGACTCGGGACTCGCATGGCCAGTTGATTGGGTTAATTAGGGGTTATGTATCATGATTGAGATACTTCAGCGATCGAATTCGGGTTTTGGTGCTATCACGGTGTTAGATTGTTTTAAGGCGCTCCTGTAACAGAATGGGAAGACATAATCGAATCACAATGAGACACAATATTAAGCAGGTTATTGACAGTATGAGAAATATTCCAATATAAATATGTATCAGTGTGTGAATGCATTTTTTCCATTTGCAGCCACTGAGTCATGAAGTAGAATGTGGTATACTGAGAAAAAATTGCTTTTATCAATATTGTCTATCGACCCCTATTGTCATTAGTGACACTGATATAGAAAAGTTGTATTTCTCTACTCATCAAGAGGCAAAATCGTCAACAGAAATTGAAGATTTGCAATTTTTCTATCATGTAAGTTTGGAATAGACAACTGATACTACTCAAATTGGAATATTTCTCCAGAGTAATCTATACCCAATGTCAAAATTAGACCATGAGCTCCAGTGCTATTAGTTACAAATTCATTAAATGAACATTGATTAATGTAATAAAAGATAAATATGATTGCGACTCGTTGGTGGAATAGCACGATATTGAAATAATGATAAAATGAAAAACTAGGAGAAGGATGGCAATGAAAAGTGACTAGGAAATGAAAAGAGCTGGAGTTAAAGATGTACTGGTATCGATTTTAAAGCCACACGTTTGGTCATCATCTAATATGTTATTTTATCATACAGTTACGATTATTACCAATCGTATCAGAGATAATATGGAAAAAATTAGAAATCTTGAGATAATTTTACTACTCGCCTGGGATGTGAAGCAAAAGGTATTCGTATTGATGTGATGTGACATCTGTACAACTAACAATTCGAGAGTGATATTTGAATTTTTCCTATAGAATTTGCAATGGCGCTTGCAAATTATTATCTTCAACTCGAGTTTTGTTCTTTTTCAAATGAGATAGTTTTCTCAGCTTCTAGCATGTGAATTTTCCGTAGTTCTTTATACATTTCTGCGTTCATTCACACATCAATTTTCATTTACCCACAATCAGGCTTACTCCCACTTTATGTTGTTCATTATTCATATTTTGTTTAAACTTTTGAAATCGATTCATTATGTGGAGGTGGGAAGAAGGAGGTGGCTCTTCTATAGCAAGGGTGACGTAGGCGCACAAAGCAGATTATCCTCTCTTGTTTAATTCATTGACAGCATGCCGCGATAACTTCCTCGAACGAACATCTCCAGCTGTCGGATCTTTATTTGTTGAAATTATCGATTCTTTCTGGCTTAAGATTAGATAAATCATAGAAACTTCTCGCGTAATTTGTATTTGAAACATATGTTCATGATTTGAAAATGCACTATTATGACAAGGTGTGCATGAAAAATTGCTAGTGAAGTCGATTTCAATCATGACTTCTTGAGATTGTAAAGGCTGAACTATTTTGATTTGTAATCTTGCGAGAATGACCAGAAAATAGTTAACAAAGAGTGAATAATAAAATAGGAATATCATATTCATAGAACGCCAAAAATGTTATCTTGTATAACCGATTTTCATTTATCATAACGAGGCAACAGGTTGATCTGAATTTGAAATTGCAAATCTCAAAATTGAACAATAAATATGGCTAGAACGAAGAATTGGGTGTAGGAAGAAAAAAAGAATAGGGAAAAAGTAAAATCCTCTCTATAATAGATGGAACGTTTCTGGATCCCTTTGTACGCTCGTTTGTGCATTGGTTTTAGCAGAAGTTGTTGGCTGACCTTGACGTTGTGCTCCAGGTACAGCGGTACCGGCTGATACAGGACCTGGCAACGCTATTCCTGCTTTTTGTTTCAGCATTGTCCAGTCAAACGTGTAGTCGTATTGATGATTCAATGTACGGAAGAGGATTCGGAAGAGTTGACGTAGATACATGTAGTCAGGGCTCTCATCGAAACGTAAGCCTTTTGTATAATTAATGTACATTGCAAACTCGGCGGGGAAGCCCTGTGAGAACAAAAGTTTATATAAATTTATTCGTGAGTAATCGACCATGGATATCTAAAATTCTGTCAGACTCACCTTGCACAGTACTTCAACAGGAGTCGACATCTTTTTCTCACTTATTTTTTCGTATTTTTGTTTCTTTGTTGCAGCTTTCAAGCCTTGCCACGGTAAAGAGCCACGATTAAAATACATCAGAACGTAACCAAGTGATTCCATGTCGTCGCGACAACTCTGTTCAATTCCAACATGAGCATTAATTGAAGCATACCTAGCTGTGCCAGTTAGATTCTTGTCTTCACGATATATGATATGACATCTGGTACGACTGTCGCGATATTTTTTTGCCAAACCAAAGTCAATGATGAATAACTGAAAGAAATATAGGTTAAATATTCATATATTCATCAACAACTTTCAATTTACCGATACATAAATTCATAATCATATTTTTACTTTATTGCAATGACGGCCGATGCCCATCAGAAAATTATCTGGTTTGATATCTCTGTGAATGAAATGTTTGCAGTGAACGAATTCAATCCTTCCAATCATTTGATCTGCCAACATGAGCACCGTTTTTATTGTGAACCTTCGCGAACAAAATGTGAACAGATCCTCAAGCGATGGACCCAGTAGATCCATCACCAACACATTCCAATCGCGCTCTTGTCCATACCTAAATCGATAGAGTCGAGAACAACAAATAGGAAATCGTGAAATCGAGAAAATATCACCATAATGAACAGATTCGACTTGAATATCGTAATTGGAGAAAACAAGAACTATTATCATCATATCTGTTATTCTGATTCAGAGTAAAAATATCTCGAATCATATGCAAAAAATGTACAAATAATATAAACAATTATTTACCAGCGTAGATGTGGAATACCAATACCACCGTGCAATATTTTATATAATTTCGACTCATACAAGAGTTGTGGGTGGCGTGCTCGAACATTTTCCAATTTGACAGCAACTTCCTGCGTTTTTGAGAACAAAAAAGTTTGCAGTGAAGACAAATTATTATTCCGCGTTTCACCTTATCCATTCCCATGATATGGAACATTGGATATAAGCAAAGAATAATGTAACTCGCCAACTTATGTACATAAAGTATTTACGCACATACATGTAAAATTTTAATCGTGATTGAAACGTATAGAACATGAATTTACGGAGATATATTGTCAAAATCCAAAAAGACTCAAATATTACACGTGTTCCGACAATTCTTGAACCACAACAATATATAACACGACATGAATACTTTTGGAACTATAAATTTCCCGGACCAAAGTAACAGTTGAGTAAATAATGAATTGAATAGAAAGACAACCTATAAACACCTATCAGCGATACGTGACTCGGAAACATAATTAAAAATAGAAAGGAAGTTTCTGTACATACTTCTCCATTGGAAATATTGATGCCGAGATAAATATCGCCGAATGAACCCGATCCAATTTTCCTCATAAGTCTATACTTTCCACCGACGATGAACTCCTTGCCAAGTACACCGCTGAGCATCGTCGCCATGCTTGAGACTTCCCTTGCGATCCCGTTGCACGTCGCCACACACTGAATACACTTTCGTCTTTCTCTTGATCTACTCTTTTCTTCTCGATCTCTCCTCCTCGTTCTTTCTGCTCTAGAGCTCAATTTTCTTCTCCCTTACCGTGTGGTTTTTTTTTTCCGTACTCACGCGTACCCGTTTGTCTCTTGCCCTCTTGTCTTTGATGGCCCGTTTCACTCGTTGAGTTTCACGCTTGCTCGCTCTCTTTCTCTTTTCTCCTCACTTCTCTCTCGCTTCCTCTCACACCCGCTCACTCCCGCTCGTTACACTCTTGATTTATCTATCTCTGTTCTTCATATGTCTGTAACTACATAAGCCACAACCAGAGAGAATCCACAAACTGATGTTCGTTGAAATAATAACTGATAGAAATACAACACAAATGATGTTGGAAACACAAAGGTCCCGTTGAATTTCATACAGGCACAAATGGAGGTATTTAAATCATTAGATAACGCACTTGAAAAATTTGTTTGGAAAGTTTAAGTGGCCCGTATGATAGGTGTGTGCCAAAATTTTTTTCTGGGTCCCTACTGTGAAACCAAAATATGTTGGTCGAAAATATACCGATATATACTTTCTTTTTTTTGCCGTCTCGATATTCCCAATCACGTAGATTTAACCAATACAATGTGTCGAGATAATGAATGCAAGACGCAAAATGTCTCTTGGGCGAAAGTCACTAGAGGCAACAAGAGAGACCCCACCAACGCACCGACATTTTTATTCCCCTTATGCGGATCTAAAAAGTGGGGCCACATACACAAAACACACATACGTATGCACGGTGGATTGTATATATAATAAGAGAGAATATTATAAGGAAACTGGGGACTGATAGAAAGGGATACGAGTCGACTTGTCTGGAGTTAACACTGACAACCACGAAGTGTAAAGCAATACGAGAACGAGTGTTGAAATAAACTTTAATATGATGAGGACGAGGGTCGAGGGGGCAAACAAGATGAAGGTGAGAAAGAGAAGAACCGGAAGTGATGCCGCACGCCACGTTCGTAGAAATTGTCGAATGCACAGAATACATACATACAAACGTAACTCTCTTTTGTCTATCATTGGATATTCATCGGCCGCTGATTGGTTTATAGAGTCACCTCTCCGATCGATTTCGATTTGGTAATACCAATACTGCGCCCCCTAATACTCAGCCGGCATGATAGGAATCTCTAATTGCTATATCAATCACGTTTCGCGGTTAACTTCTCCCTCTTTGAAATGTGAACAACAAAAATGCTACATTTTCATATGGTTTTCCAACATATTTATCAGGTTTATTACACATCTGATTGTAACTTCACACACATTTCACTCAGAGTTGTGTCGTGAACATGGATGTTGGTCCAACAAATCAAAGATCATCGTCACATCAAACTTGAATTAAAAAATGTATTACACAAATGACTGAACTATTTCTGCACATAAATACATGCACATATATATGTGCTTTCAATGACGTGTGGATAAAAATGGAGTGTATAAAATTATGACAAGGATCATTTCTTCGTGGTATTTATGTTCCATTTTTTACGTGGAAAATGATGTTGGATGGCCATTATTCTCTTTTCTATAATTGATTTCATGATTTGAAGATGACATTTTTTTCCATAGTATGCGAGAATATAAAAGATAATATCATTAATTCATTGATCACACAACGTGATTTTTGAGACGACCAAGGCCATCAATCGCTGTTTCAAGAACGTCGCCTTTCTGTTGAATATAATAATGGACATAGTTATGATCAAGTATATCGAGAAGATTATCCAGTGCATCTTATTTTTACGAAAAAGCATCTACTGTTACCTTGAGATATTCTGGTGGATTACGTGCAAATCCGACACCACCAGGTGTTCCAGTTAGAATGACATCACCAGGCAGTAGAGTCATGAATCTGAAAATTACCGTCGAAATTGAAAACGAACTATGGTATCCATGCATCGTGCTCCGTATTTCACTGATAAAGCTGTAGAAAACGAATAGTCATAACCATCATACGTACTGTGAGATATATGCCACAATATCACGTGGCTTGAATATAAGTTCGCAAGTATTTCCATCTTGTTTCAATACTCCATTGACCCATGTTTTAACTGAAAGGTTATTGATATCACAGACAGCTTCTTTCGTCACTACAGCTGGTCCAAGTGGGCAGAAAGTATCCATTGCTTTACCAAGGAGAAACTGCCCACCATTGCGTTTGCCTTTCTGCCAATCACGTGCTGAAATATCTTGGGCAACTGTATAGCCAAAAATACAATTCTCGGCGTCATCATTGTTCAATCCTTTACATGGTTTACCAATGACTATTGCCAATTCCGCCTCCCAATCAACTTTCTATAAACAATTCGATTATTCAAATATCATCAAATCCAAATTTTTGATATGACAATATGGTTGATTCCAATAACGATATGATTTTCAAACCTCAGAAATTGATGGCAATACAATGTTATCCGTGGGGCCCACGATATTACTTGGGAATTTACTGAATATCACTGGGCTTTTGGGTGGCTCAACATTTTGCTCTTCACAATGTCCAGAATAATTAAGACCAACACATGCCAGCTTATCCATACGATTTATGGGTGATAAAAAATTGACATCAGCTTCAGGTATGACACTGCGACCTTCGGCAATGATTCTATACAGGAGAGAAGATTTGATCGAATGATTAATACTTTCTCAAAAAATTGACGACATATTACTTGCATTATTGACATTCAAGTGAATTCTAATGATACATCAAATGGAGTTGTTATGAGGAATTTTCTACGAGAAATCAATATACGAGAGGAGTAATATGCATCATTAATATTTGGCAGCATTGTCATAATGATAAAAAAAAAGGGGGGAATATATTCGGATGAAAATGGACATTCGAAAGGGCAAGCATTTTATCTCGGGCCTAATCGCATGCCATCACCAACCTCTCTGCGATAGCTCTTACGTCTGTATCACCATTCCTGGAGAAACGAAAAGACTTCTACGAGTAAAAGATTTATTTTACCATCAATTCTATCATTAAAAAACTCTATATCTATAGAAAAAAAAATTGAAAAACCAGTGTCAAAAGTGCGGAAACCCCTACTGACGCATTGGGTCATATTTGTTCTGTTATACAACTTTCATATATTTATTTGTAATGGTATAATTTCATTCTCACCGCTTGGCCTTATTTTGCAATACTTCTCCACCCTCCAGGAATTTTTTCAAACTATTTGGAATGCGTGAATCAATGGACGAAATTGCAATAATATCACCACCAGCTTTCAATTGCACACCCAAATGTTGTGGACCACCATTTTTTTTCACGAACTGTACGAATCTGTAGAAATGAAACAATCACACAGTAATAACACCGATAAGTGTATTATTATTGAATCGTGAATAATTTATTATTATATCCCACCGCATCTTATGTGTATGCGATGTGGAAAAATGTCTTCCAAAATTGAAAACAGTTGCTGCCGGAATCTGACTCGTACGAATATTGATAGCTGCGAGACCTGATTTACAATGTCCAAGACATGTCCGACTAAGTTGGTGTAACTTCCCACGATAAGGCATTATCTGCAGAACCGTTTAATCAAGTGAGTTCATGGAGTAATTGATTCTCGACATGTTTATCATTACACAAAAAAAAATGGTAATGCGATCAAACGTAGGCCATGAAACAACTATGTTATATCGATTGTTATAAGATAAAAGTAACAATATAGAGTCTTACAATGAAATGATGAACTCTCCAAGTAATTAATAAAAAAATCGCGAATCCACACCACAAAAATTAAACACAACAGATGGGGTTATTATTGATATGCGAATTGATATAGAACACGTGATTTACGTATTCCGTAATAATAAAATTCGGCGTAGAATACAAGATTCGTGTACACATGGAAAAAAGAATCAGAAACAGGAAGAAAAATGGGAATTTTTGGATTTCGGGTCGAGCCCCCACACTTTTATTCGTTCCCCCAACCAAACTTCTTATATAACACCAATACATAATAAGTGTGTATATACTTGTACTCTCTTTCCGTCGTATCTTACCTATCAGTTGCATGTATGAGTGTTCACATGGATCTACATGGTCGAATAGCAATCTTCATGACAAATCCTACTTGAGATTACCGCCAGGTCACTCCATTTTTTCAATGCATAATTTTTGCAGTGGGATGGATAAAAAAAACAGAGATACTCAGTTGGATATGATCATTGAATACGCAGATGGATTGATACAGGTTATGTTATTCGATTAATCTCTAACGAATGGATTTGATCGTTTGGTTAGAAATTTTGTGTTTACGTCCAACTCATCTTTGTTTGCATAACCAAATCCTCATTAAATCGGTCGTTTGTTATTTATGTTTATATACTTATTACATGACAGCAGATATTTGGAACAATTGTTTTTATTATATAGATGGCGCCAATCGAAGATGTGACCATGCACAAAAAGGAATAAAGAACATTTAAATAATTCGTAAGGGTATGATATTGTCGAGCTTGCCGATTTGTACGTCGTTGTGTCCGGAGCTTATTACCACATATCAAAATACATCATCCTATTCTTCATTGCAGTTCTATAATATTATTGGTGTTATCCTCAAAGACACATGGCGACGAAGGTAGGGAGATGTCAATACTTATTTCGTCTTCTATTACGCATCGCGAAAATTATATTGCGATTCGACATATTGATGTTAATCACTTAAAAATATCCTCTCAAGATTGAATTCGCAGTCGAGATGACTTGCGAAAAGTGTGTGGATGAAATCGGGAATTCCCTCGGTGGATTGAAAAATATTAGTCATGTCGATATATCGTTGGAAAGAGGAACAGTTGTAGTGGAAACAGAACTACCACATTCACTGATCCAAGCGAAAATTGAAGAATCCGGGAGGAAAGCGGTATTGAAAGGATTTGGAGGTGATTTACATATTGAAGTAGATGCATTCTATAGCTGGATTTGTCATGATAAATCAAAGGATAGTGGAAAGATGAGAGTTCTTCTCAATTCAGTTTAATAAGATTTTTATATGTTGTGTTATTTTATAGATGATACAACAAGTGCAGTAGTAATGCTTGGGAATGGAATTTGTGGTTTTGGTATAAATGATACAAAAGGAGTTGTACGATTCGTCCAAACTCCAGATGGATGTATAGTCGATGGTACAGTTGATGGATTGACACCAGGTCCTCACGGTCTGCATGTCCACGAGTGTGGCGATATTTCAGGTGGATGCGAATCTGTTGGTGAACATTTCAATCCGTTTCATAGTGATCATGGTGGACCGGATAATGACATTCATCATCGAGTAATGCAGTCTGCTCATATAGTACTATGATCAATGATATCAATCCTCAAACGTTATGGACCCTCATGTCTCTTATCTTATATCATCTTCATGACAGTCAGCTAGTTTTCTCTTAGGACGGATAATGTTGCGAAATTACTTTTTCTCCCCTAGAGACAATCCGCGATTACTCACACGAATTGACGAGGCAGTTCCGAAAATATGTGTCATTAATAACAGAGTCAAAAAGTCGCAATTGATGCATCGGAGTTGAGGATTGATACAAAAATGGAGTCGAAATGTATGATAACTTTGTCTTGTATTGCAGCATGTTGGTGATCTTGGCAATATTGCCGCAGATAATTCTGGGCGAGCAACATTCAGGTTTCGAGATAAACTCTTGACCGTTCCGGATATTATTGGGCGATCTTTGGTTGTTACACAAAATGCCGATGATTTCGGTCGAGGAAATGAGACGTCTAAAATCGACGGTAACAGTGGTCCACGGTACATTCATCCTCACTTTTTCTGTCTTTCCAATACGCAATAGATAAACAAGTTTTTAATGATTAATCAATCATTTTTATTCAGCATCGCTTGCGGGATAATCGCACGATCATCTGGCATCTTTGAGAATGTGAAGAAAATCTGTGCTTGTGATGGAAAAACGTTGTGGGAGGAGCGTGAAGAGTTGAAAAAAAAAGGTTTGTTGCATTCTTCGATATCAAAAGAAGCCTGTCGTATATTTTGAATTGTCACCATGAATATAAAAGGAAGTTTCATATCTTCTATAGCATAATTAGTTCTTTCAATCTTTCAATGCCTGATGTCTTACATTCCAGTGAATATCAATAAACTCTGATGGCAACAATGACGAGATATCTAGGCAGAATACTGACAAATTTCCAATGAACCGATTCATTCCATCAAAAATTTTGTAAATAGTATACGCACTTACGTACGTTTTTTGTGAAACTTGACAGGATTTGATAATTTTCCATCCTATTGTATAAAATATTTAATTCATAAAAAAGAAAGAATTTAATGCATATAAATGTGCGGATCATGGAGAAAAAGCCTTGAAACTAAAATGGTCATTTCATACGAACGACTTTCTGTTCATTTCCTAAACAATTTATATCCCTGAATCCGTTAACTTTGCAATCTCAATCGTCAAATTCAGAGTCACTATCAGAATCGTTGTTACTCCGAATGGTTTTCGGTTTCTGTGGACGGTTCACCACAGGTTTCTTTCCCTTTTCCGGAGGATTTAGTAAATCACCATTATACATTATTGCACCAGACTGTGCGATTCTCCACTCCATCATTTCTGTTGAAAAATCATCACAGTTACCCAAATCGGTGAATCCCACGATGTAATCTTTCGTTTTGCTATCATGCACAAGAGCTATCGTGGGAATGATCCTGATTTTCAATCGATCTGAAAAGTGATAAGAGCAAATGTATCATCATTGTAATCATTGTCGTTTCTCAAAAATGATATTGAAATGAACCTGTCAAAAATGGACACCGCTCGACATTCAATTTACAAAATCGTGCTTCGACATGCTTCTTGGCCAAAATATTCAGGTGCATATCAGCTATTTTACATCGTGGTGATCCATCTTTGTAGAATAAACAAATGATATTTTTTGATTTCTTAGAAACTTCGAAGAACTCCTTTTCATCAGCAAGCTCCGAATATTCACCATGTCCCTTTGAATAGGAATAATTTATTCATAGATAATTGTAAAACTAAATCGAAATGCGTGAAAAAAATTCACATACTGCAGCGATCCATGCTTGCTTTTGATGGTGAATTTGCTTCATTTCTTTCAATCTCTTTTCTCGTAATTTTTCAAGGTCATCGATGTCAAGTCTCTCTAACTGTTCCAATTCAGCATCCAATTGTTTTTCAACGTGATTTGCAACTTCTAGAACCTTCTGCTGTATGAGTGCCTCCATTTTATCTGATGTTCTTTTAGTTATGAAGTAAACTGAAATTCATCCGTTTCCTGGAAAATGAAGATACTATCAATACAATTTCTACCATTGCTTTGTCGAAAAAAATATACCTCACATTCAAGATGTAATCTGAGTGTTCTTGTGATTAACGCGATGCTTGGATACTCTCAGAAGGCTTTATATGGTCATAATATGCCTGATTGAAATTTAATTGATTTCTTTCTTTTCCGACCAATAATATAAGGCGAAGAATAGAGTAAAAGCCGGATATGAATATTTTCAACGTGAAGATAGTAATTGGTGGTTGTTACTTCAATCGATCCTGACTGAATCACTTGACGCTAATTTCTTGTTTGTGTAAAAATGAGAATATATCCCAAAAGCATTCACACGAGGAAAAATTTGGAGGACGTCAACACTACTAACATGTAAGATGTCACATCGCTTTCTCTTGGTATGAACTTCCAATATTAAACATCAGCGCCGCAACATCTACCGTCATATTGCGGTGAATGACTAAGATTAAGCCACTCGATCGCCGAATACGATTTGATGTTTGACAAGTATAATCAACGTTTGACGCAACAAAGACTTCTCTCGGACTATCAGCATCCCATCACTCCACAATCATTCTCATACATTCATCACACTTTTCTCCTAACCCTAGTACATGGATGCGTATTTGTTCCTGTAGGAATTCGGAGTCGCATTAAATGAAATTCGATGGAAGTCTTTGGCCACTCGGACTATTGAGCCCTTATTAGTACAGAATCACCTCTAAAGTTTGAAGTTCAAACAATAAGGTATCAGTACAATAGAACATGGGATTTTTATATTGTGACATCATATATAAACCTTAAATGACATGATTGAAAGCTGCGTATTCATTTTCAGGATATATTCTTGATCAGGCATGAAATGAGCGGACATTGATCTATATATACCTATCCAGCATGAATCGCGGCAAATAATACCAGGTGGCCCTCATAAAATTGTTTAGAAATGCGTGAACTGACGGAAACATAACCTCCTCATCATGAGCGCGGGTACAGAAATTTGATTGTCGTCAATTCCCATACTTAGAGTATTATGTGACATTGGCAGTTCAAAACAGTTGTATATATTCCTATAAGAATTGCATATCATGAATAATATTGATATGTACGAGAATGGTTACTAAAATGATCTCAATAACCACGAGATTCCCATGGACATCTTGTGTAATAATATGTCGACATTCTTCATCGTCGAGACGTAACACAACGGAAAAGAATCATTATGAAAATCTTGGGGTACAATCTGATGCAACTCATAATGAAATAAAGTCAGCATACTTCCAATTGTCAAAACAATACCATCCAGACATGAATAAGTCAGCAGAAGCCAAACTCAAGTTCAATGACATTGCTTCAGCTTACGAGGTGTTAGGAAATCATGCGAAGCGTAGGCATTATGATCGTGGACTACGCATATCAATCACTCCTGATGAACGGGATGTGATTAAGAAAGAACAGGAATTTGGGGATTTGCATGAAGAAGCCAGACGAGTGTACACAGCAATACAACGTAATCGAACACAAGCAGATGGTACACCTATTTTTGATTTTGATACCTGGACTGAGAAACATTATGGACGAGCGTTCGAGAGACGTCGAGAAGAACTGTTGCGCGCTCGAGAATTTTCGAATCGCCGTAATGAGAGGAAAAGGGGGAAAGTTCCATGGTTCTTGGAAGTACAAATAATAGCTGGTAGTTTTCTCGCTATCTACACTCTAGCGAGATTATCGACGGAACTGGCAAACTGGGATGACGATTCAGTTATATCAAGTGATCAGAATGTAGTCGAAGTGAAGGTAGATATAGCGAAATAAAATCAACATTAAAAATTGTATGCTCAAGAGTTTGGGATCGGCTGGTTCGATTGAATATTTACTCCAGTACGCAGTTAGTGAAATCTAGATCTACAAAACATGTAACTTCATGTGGAGAGTAAAAAAAGTGATATGAAGTTTGAAAAACATTTGAATTATTTCTCTGAATGAATCATCGGAACTAAAGATTTGATTTATTAACATGAACAGATATTCGAAGGTGAAGAGAATGGTCAGAAATAGATTTTCTTTTTTCCATAAATTTACAAAAGAGAACATTGATTATTTAATACGTATTTAAAATATTAATCAAGAAATCAATATGGTCGATATGTCGGAGCGACTGGCATTGGCATAGCTGCAGGGCCTGTTGGATATGGTACAGATGGTGCCATACCAGGAAAATTGCTCATGATTGGATAACCAGGCCCACCCGAAACACGCATTGATGACTTCCTTCTCAGTTCCCGCATTTTGTCAACTTTTACTTTACGTAGATGCATTAATTTTCTTCGGGTGAGAAATTGTTCCAGGAATTCATCTACTTCTGCGTCACCAGCAAGAAACTTCTCCGCGTGTTTCTGTGGAAGTTTTTATTGTTGATAAATGAGTGTTATGAATATATATGATTGGTTGATATGAAAGATTACATCAGCCATGAAATTCTAAAATTCGACGAGGATGTCGTGAATGTATTACCTCTGATTCTTCTTCTATTTCCGCAGCACCAGCTTGCAATAATTCTAGAGCACTTTCGACAGACATGGAGCCTGATTTCTCCTCTGTAAAACGAAATTATGTTAGCGATATCTTTACTGAAAAATATTCAAGATGATTGGCATATATCTTCGATAACAGTAGTGATCAGCTGTATTTTTACTAAACCATAATTCACTTATAAGCAGTCCCGTATTCAACATGAATAAGATATTACATGATGAATCAATTGATTCATGAATTTTTGAGAATGAAAGTAGAGAAAAAGAATTGCTGAAGTAATTCATAATCCTTCCCCTAAAAAATATCTATAATTCACTATTATAGGGATCAAATTAGATTACATCGATCATTTTCGCTACAAAAATACGCATGAATCACTTGGTACTTAGGCAAGTAGATCATATAATACGTTTGATCAAACAAAATGGCATGAAAGGAGTCGTATCTATTCAGTTGATACCCACTCATGATATCAATTTTTCCCTGTATACTCGTGCAGAGTACACTGCCAGTTTCGCTGAGTTCTTGCAATGTTTTTTTGCCTTCTTCTAATCCTGGTTGTTGCGCCAAATTGAATTCAGCTAATGAACGATTGCTGGCAATGAGAACTTCTTTCTCAGTTTCCAAATCTTTGAACTGGATTTTGTCCATAAAAATAGAAATGCATGTCATCATGTACAGATGAATATGATATTCTTATCTGCTATATACCTGTTTGATGTCTTTGACAACTTCTTCAAATTTCCCATCATCATTCAAGAGTTCATTCAATTCACCATTACTCAAATGATTTAACATCGACAGAGCTGCCGGAATATCTGGCTCTTGATTCGGATTATACATAATTGCGAATCTTTAATTTTTATCTTGTTTTTCGTCACCAACAAAATAGTTCATTGGTTATAGTTATGTCAATTCCCCGAACAATAAAAGATGGAACTCATTAACAATGTTCCCAACTGACAACGTCAAGATCGAACACATACGAAGATATAGGTTATGATAAACTAAAGTTGTTTTTTGTAAATACATCGAGTATCATCGGCAATGTAGGAATTTTACATCTCCCTTAAAATATGATGATAGGTGTTTGAACTTTTTCCTCTATTTGCTATCTTTTGGAATCTTTATGTGTTCGTGGCTGGAAATAACAGTACAACTATCATATATGGTTAGGTCTGAATATATTTGTTTGTATCAACAATAAATGTGATATAGGTCTATATATAATGCCAACTTTATCACGATTCCGCAAATATGCCATTGTGGGAGTTGGTGCATTGGGTGGTGCTGCACTTTTTTATTTCAATATTAACAACAATAGTGTTGAAAAAAAATCTCAACAAACGGAAAACAGTTATACACGAGACCCCTCGGTGTGCAATTTCTCGCCTTCTGTAAAATGGGATAGTAATTGGGATCGGTAAGCCTAAAGAATATTTGTACAACTTCACACAATGTTTATAAAAAAAGAGAAAGACAGGTGCAATATTAATATACCGACATCTCTATTTCAAATATGAATTCGTTTTTGAATCCTCTCACATTGAGAATCTCATAATGTGACTAATTCTAGGAGAGATCCAAAAAGCTTGACGAAACCCATTAAAATTCGCAATGAAGCAGACGAGAATAAGTATAATGAAATGCAAGCAGCGAATAAGCCAAAAGCTGTACGACATCTACTTCTGATACGTCATGGGCAGTACAATTTGGCTGGCAAAACTGACTCTGAACGAGTCCTGACTGATCTCGGTTCGTGATTAAGTAGTCGTATCAAGGCTCATATGTTAATATATATGCGATTCATTAGTGCAATTGGAAGGAATGTAACAATCTTAACGTACTGCCCGCATTTGGATAATACAGGTCGCCAGCAAGCTGAATTAACAGGAAAACGTCTGGCGCAATTGGATCTTCCTTATTCACTCATTGTCAGATCAACGATGAGTCGAGCGCAAGAAACGTCAAAGATTATCGAACAGAGTCTGAGCAACGTTCCCGTTGTTGACGATAATATTCTAGTTGAAGGTTCACCGATTCCACCAGAACCGCCGGTTGGTCATTGGACGCCTGAAAATCATGTAACTATACTTCTCATGGATACTGAAGAATGAATTGCTTGTATTGACATAAACCCAGTTCTAACTGTTCAATCATTCTCGAAGATGAAAAAAAAATGATAATTTTTCCAGTACTTCGAGAGTGGTCCCAGGATCGAAGCAGCATTTCGCAAGTACTTTCATCGCGCATCACCCCAACAGGAGAAAGATTCTTACACTGTTCTCGTCTGCCATGCGAATGTCATTCGATATTTCGTATGCAGGTATGTCGTCCCCTTATTCACATCACTCTTTACATGGAAAACTATATTGAGAGTTTAATAGAGACATGGGAAACCATACTTTGAGAAATATGAGAATATAGGGAATCACGACGTTTTATGTATTTATAGAGCTATGCAGTTTCCTCCCGAGGCATGGCTGCGTTTCTCATTGAAGAATGGTAGCATAACTTGGATCAGTATTCAGCCTAGCGGACGTGTGATACTACGAGCATTTGGAGATTCAGGGTATATGCCCCCTGCGAGTATTACGACAACGTGATGCACTGAGTGAATATTTTTTGTGGTTGTGAATGAAAATGAATGAATAATTATTTTGTGAACGATAGGACAAGTGATTATTTTTTCTACACATCAACCAGCACAATTTATACTTCATCCGTAACAAATTTTGTATTCTGCATTTGTATTTATAAATGTAAAATGATAATACATATGTCATTATTATACACTTTGTAGAAATAATGAAGAGTTATCATAGCTAAATTATTAGTTACGGCGAACATTATTCCGTAATTCATTGTTAGATCCGGGGGCCATACCGTATACATCATGGTGATGCCTCATCACACCGTCGACGTGGTCAAATCTTCAATAAGTGATGTAAGGAAGGTGTTTCCATTGATCAACTTTGTGGTTCCCACTACGAATTCCACATTGACTAAAGAATAATCACGGAAATAATTATTATTAAATGATTATTATGAATTTTCAGTTAGTGCAACAAATGTTTACGTCTGGAAAAATACTTACGATCTTCTTGTTGCGAAAGGAACCTCAGCGCAGAGATCTCGGCATATGTACAACCACCAATGAAAAATACAATAACAAGTCGTGGTGGTTCTGAATTCGAGTCCTCACTTGTTATTGATCCCCCTAAACATCGGATGAGAATTAGTATCCAACCAATGCGGAATAAAATTAGGATTAGTATGACATCACGAGATGAAAAAAAAGACAACGCACGTCTCATATTTGATAATGTTCTCCTAGAATCGCTATTGACTGCAGGACCAGGTAATAATCCTAGAACGTCATTCAACCCTTGCCAGCCACCTGGTTGTACCAATTGTTCAGCCAATCTAACGCTTAGAGGTGCATAAACTGAATGAACATAACTGATATCTTTGGGTGCGATTTCACTTTCGTCTTCAACAGTAAGCTTCAGAGCTTTTCTCAATACCGCATATTGACGTGAAGATTGTTGTGAACGAAGCAAACCAGCTTTTTCGAGGTTTAATAATGTTGGCAGATGTTGAAAACCATAAGTCTGAATTATTTCGCGCTTATAGTATTCCAGAAGTTTCGGTTTGAGACCAGAGTTCGTTAACGATTGAATGCAGAGAAGTCGGAGGACTTTTAGGAGAGGTTTTTGTTGTGCAATACAATCTTCAATATAAGCATTTGGTTTATCTGTGTCAATACAGTTCAATAATTCTTGCTCAATTTGCAAAGACTCTAAAAAATCATTTGAATCCGTTACTTCTTTCACCATTTCAGCAATTGTTGTATCTGGAAATGGTATTTATGAGTATATAAAATGTACATATTGACTTGAGAAGAAAATTCAGTCATTTCTTTCCATTTTTCCACTTACGCCGGGCCAGGGATTGTTTCGTTGCAAGCATATGCGGCAAACGTGCTACAAATTGTTTGATTTCTTGTACACTTTTGTCGCCATGACGTTCATCAAATTGTGACGATATTATTCTTGCTCTTTGGCTCAAAACTGGTCCCACGCCATTAAAGTTTTTATCCCTGAGGAAAATGATGAGGGGTCATTGATATTTTACAATAATAAACAGTATAATAGGTTGAACATACCGGATTTCCGCATATAATTCTTCACCGGAATTCAATATAAATTTTTCTTTCTTATCTACTGACATCACTGTGGGGGAGTCATCTGATTCATGAAATTTCTTCGCTGGCAGTTGTACCGTAGCTAGAAACGAAGTTTTAACTTCAATGACAG
Organism: Meteorus sp. PSUC_FEM 10030008; assembly: GCA_018881525.1. Lineage (NCBI taxonomy): Eukaryota > Metazoa > Arthropoda > Insecta > Hymenoptera > Braconidae > Meteorus > Meteorus sp. PSUC_FEM 10030008. Next base: position 17,970 of record JABMBR010004489.1, read on the forward strand.
TTTGTTCCCACTCATACCGATCGAATCTTCAATTACTTACTGCACTGAATGCCAAATATTTCATCGATTAAACCTTCATAAGTCAATTGGGTTGCAAGGGGGGATAGAAGATCAATATTTCGGTCAATCAACAACAAATGTTCTATCAATGGCCTTGTAGATGATTGCTGACCGGGATTACCAATATCCTCATCCTCACGATCTAGACGTTTCAACAATTCCCACACTTTGCTGGCAGCGGGTCCACGCCCAGTGACACGAGTTATTTTACCATACAATCGCTGCAATCGTCGAATAGCTTGTGCAACTTGATACAAACATGTTGGATCATTATCTAAACAGAATTCTTTGAATGTTTGATTCAATTCCATCGATAATAAATCACTATCAAATGGAAAAAGATCACATGGGAATTCTTCTATCAATGTAAAACTCCCAAATACTCCACGATTTTGTAGTTTCTTCTCGCAGAGTAAACTCTTACGTGGGACGAAAAATATATGGAATTCCTTTTGTCCTCTGCCTTGCTCTCTATAGACAGAATCAATCGATCAGTATAATAATTGAGTAAGTATTCTAAATAGTGCATTGAATTATTTCTTCATACCCATGGACATTATCTGCGATCAAGTCAATTAAATCCAAATGTGGTCGTACAATAAAAATAATATTCGACACGTTGGTAGGCGGAAGTTTTCCACCAACCAATGGATATATTTTTGCGACACCATATTTCTCTAGTAAATTATATTCGGCAATTAGACCGACTGGCCCAGCTAATGAATGGTCCCAAACGATTGCCTGGTGATTAAGAAACATCCAATGTTGCAAAAGAAAATTCAATGGGATTATATTTCACTATAATATCAATGAAAATCTGGAAAGGAAGAATATATCCAAGTAAACAAATCCAGGATAGTGTGCTTCAATGTCACTTTGAAATATCCTCCAACATAAGATACATAGGAAAAAATGTAAAATCCTCGATTGTTAATGTCTTGACGCGATAAGAAAAACTTCTAACTTTTGTAGATAGAAACATTTTTAACAGTTGTGAATCTTCTCGAGTCATATCGGAAATACGTTCCATAAATCAGTATATCCTTGACAGGAAATTATGGATAATTAATCTTTTAACTGGATGTTACTGTGTATTGAATGGGTGAATGAAGCTTCCTCAAAATTCTGTAATAACAAATAAGTGATTGTCACATACCTTCGGACCATCGCACTTTTCTATTAAACAGAGCAATTGTTTTCTGGATTGTTCCTGGAGTAAGCCGATATTTAACCTACCACCTGATAAATGTGCGGCTGACATTTCTGATATTCAAAAAATGGACGTCATACTGTATCACATTTTGAGTGACTGATGCCTTTGGTTGTGATGTCAAATCTATCGAACTCTGTTAGAGCATACTCTATTAGAAATCTTTTGTTAGGTTATAATGACATATAAGTACGTATACTCTCTGATGATACATACAAGCGTAGAGCACTGCAAATTTCTATACCCGGTCGATAAAGAAGCATAATTTTAACATTCGAATCAGCACTGAAATCATTTTCATTTGTGCGACACTCAAGGCAATGAATTCAGTCGGAGTGCATTGAAGCAATTGGAAGAAGGTTGAAAGCCGTAGTTAAGTCTGCTATTTCTCTACTTCAAAATATCTCACCAACTTATTTCTACGAAAAAAGGAAAAATTTCAAAAGTTTAACAGCTCACTCTAGTGGAAAATCATGAAGACTCATGCGAATTTTTAATAATTTGTGCATAGAGGGGAAAGAATCCGCATCGAATTCAAATTTGTTCATCATCATTCTCGGAAATTTGGACGTCTATGCTGCGAACTGACATGATGTATCACAAACGCAAAATATTTGGTGTCGTCTTTCATAATATGTGTATCATTTGAATATGTTACTTCAATTGAACATATTCCTCTCACCGATTTGGACCTCTATTTTTTATATGAGTACCCAGTACAAAAGCTGGATGACACTACGCACAATCGTCAAGCTAATATACATGGGTTGACATTACTAATAGCCATATATATGCACTCATGATTTGGAACATATTCATGACGTTCACTTTTAATATAAAAGATCAGTCAATTTATGTATGCATATATATATACACTGTATGGTTGTTGCTATTGATTTTTCTTCGTTTTATTTTTCACTTGAACGTTATATTTGCAATTAAAATAAATGAACAGCAAGATATCACAGTACCGTATATGCAAAGCATTAGAATGAATTCTTTAATTATATTGTAGGACAGGCGAACACTCAAATGTTGACATTACTTCCTTCAAATGCGTACATTCGAGAACTTTTCCGGTAATTCATCATATACTTAACATCATACATTGGGTGTTGGGTTGATTATTCTCTCATTCAATTTCCTTTTTTCTTGTAGACTAAATACATTATTTTTCTTTCCTTCTCTTCATTTTGGTTCGATGTCAGCTTTCCACAGATATTTGCATTCTCTTTCCGTGTATCCAACTATTGATGAGATCGATTACTTTATGATTAGATAAATTAATAACAATTTTAGATAAATTTGACGCAAATATTTGCTCAACACTGCATATTGAGGGGACAAATTCAGTTTCTGATTATTTTCCACACGCTTGATGTTTTGAGAAAACATTCCTTCGTCCTATCTGCTATATAGTTGTCAATATGTAGAAATTTCTTTTGCAAGTGTAGACACATGACTATATCATCCTATCGTTGCATCTAACGATGAAGCCAAATTCGGCATTATGTAAATATGCAGCGTCGACATCGATAAAATCAAATGAATACCGTATAAAAATTATATGTTACAGCCCTTATCGTGTTGAGGCATAATTTTATTGAATTTCATCAGATCGATATTTCTTGTTTGGTTATTATTAAGCTAATTGTTTTTTTCTTCATAGATTATTTGCAGTCATTTTACATAATATGCTTAAACGACAGAGAGGTGAGTGGGTTGATTGCGTAGAAGTTGTTCTAACAATTAATATTGGCAGCAGTACTTCAAAATGGAAAACAGAGAAGTAGAGAAAATAAATATGTGAAACAAAATAAAACTTCAAACTTTGGCAACATTCATTTACACTTACATACATATTCCTTTCTTGGATATCTCACTCATTCATTAGACACATATACAATCATACTCCATGAACGAGATTGATATTGTTCATGCGACAACAACTATGAAAAACAAATACAATATTCATATCTCATTGATCATTTATCGCACTGGCAATAATCTGTGCAATGAATTTCCTCATGATTCAATATTTTTTCCCCGATTTATTTTGTGTTTTCAGCTTATTTCAAGATACATATTCACATACACTTCGTATTTTTCATTCACACACTCTGTTTCTCTTCTTCGTACTCGCTGGAATTCTCAGTACCTCATCGCATTTCAATCATGATATTTACACAATTATAGACTCAATATGTCCATGAAATGGCGAGATCGAAACAAAATATTGGTTTTTTTTCCAGGTCCAGTCGATATATTTCTATATCATAGTCTGTCTTCCTCGATTTGATTTTTATCCCTTCTACCTCTTCAATTCATAGATAAGCCAGTTTCTATGTTGATGTATCACATGCTACTATTGCTCACCTTTGATAACCAAATACTCATTTCATTTATTCATGTACTCAATTCTTTTCCATTATTTTTGTGAAGAGGAGATCGGAGGGTATTCAAGTTGATTGACAAATAGTGAGGTTATTCATTTCTTTATTGTTCTCCGTGTTTTTCTTCTCCCCTTATTTTTTCTTGACCGCGTTGGTTCCCATCTGCCGAAAAATCCATCACCTTGATTATCCTTTCAAGTGATTCGAGGGAGCATGTCACACGATTGATGAAAATAACCATTATCGATTCCAATGTTTCTTCCCCCCATTCGAAATTCCATAAAAAAAAATATTTCACGTCAACAAATTCTTCTCTTTCCCAATGAGAATTGTAAGTTTGATCGATTTATTATGTGTTTACTGATTTGAGAAGTCGATCTTCTTCCTTTCCGTGTAATGTGAACAAAAAAATATTTCCATCATGCATCTTTGATTTTTTCGTTCGGCACAGATGAGACATCTTGCGAATGAGATACAATTTCACATCTTCATACATTAAACAAAATTCGTATTCTCCTCACCCTTATCAATAATTCTACTCTTGGTGTGTTGTTCCATGTACACTGAACATATGAAAGAACATTAATTTTTATTTCCGATCAGATATGGTTGCGAACATTCTTTCAACAGAAAAAAAAAATTGTATCAGATGATGTTTTTCAAATAAGACATTTTTGCCGTTACAACAGAAATTGATCGTCCCATTTCTCCACAAGTCGATGCAACTGATCTTTTTGTGAAATTCTGGCCGTACTCGAGAATATACTGGAGATGAAAAACAAAATATGAATACACCATCTACGTTCCATCATCCATTATTCAACCTGTTTTTAAATTTTCGTCTCTCTTCCGTCTGTAAAAGAACCATCCAAGAACGATTGCAGATGAATTAGTGTGTCGATTCATGAATAATACTAAGCGGACGAATATCATACGATCTGTACGCATTACATTACATTTTTTATTTTATCATTAACTTATACTTTGTTATACTTTTTTCATCATTCAACAACAAAGACAAACCATCATCACGTTTCAACTTAAGAAATAATGAAACATCACTCACTCATCTTTTTTTTTTATTTATTTTTCTGCCATCATTTTCACTTGTTTTCATCTTTCACATTTTATTCCATTACAAATAAAATTATTCCGCAATATTCAAACTCACTCACTTTTTAGTACCTTCTTCACAACGTATTTACTTCAAAAAAAAAAAATTTTGTTTTTGGCTTTTTTCACACCTGTGTCTATCCCATCGCCCAAGAATGCTGCTCGAACTTGTCACGAAATGTTTGTGTTAAATTATCCGGAATCATTTAATACTGGAAATCATAACCCCGATAAATATATTACAATGTTAAACAAACAATTCAGATGATTCTGTATAATTTTTCCTGTATTTTCCAAATTATTATTCAAAATGGGAGATTCCAAAAACTACATCATACATTCACGGAAGGTAATAAACAATCTAATAATGAGAGACGGTAATAATACAACAAAGCGATATTGATAATAATAATAATTATAATATAGCGATAATAATAATAATGATAAACACACAGTAATGATGCTTTGTTGAAAAAAAACCGTGCTGGCAATAATTTGAACTTGCGATATGGTTGAAAACGCGATATAAGGATGTTTTTTTTTTTTTTTTTCAATACATTTAAATTCTTATAGCCCGACCCAACCAGCGGGTGGTAGATGTAGCGCGCATTATTTGCGCAGAAATCTATCATTTTGTTTTCTTCCCTTTCCTCATCATCTCCACAATTTTTATACGAGTATAATCTCCGTACAATCCAACAATAATATAGTTATATCATCACGTGAAGTGTTTGCATCGTTTCTCTCTACCACACATAAATTTCATATATTTTTGTTTGTCATTCAGTCATTCGTAAGATTACTATTGAATTGAACTCAAGCATGAGGAAAAAACGGAAGATGAATACTAAAATGCAAATGCAGGAGTGAGAGCTTCTGTTGAAACGCATATGTCTGATTTCAATGAGCTGCAAAACTGCTATAATCACGGAATATGAATTATCATTTTTCCAATTTGTCTCGTAATAGATTGCTGATCATTATTACGATTCGTTTTTATTTTTCGTCGAGTAAGGATCGAATCGGAGCATGAACTTAAAAATTTCAGTGGTACCTATGACAAAAGTGTTGTCATGTTGGAATTAATTTGAGACCCAAAAACAATTTTGCATTCATAAAAAAGGAATACACGATACAACTGTTGATGAGAGTTGATAATAAAATATTTTTGCATATGTACAGTTACGAATATTCACATTCAGTGTTTGGCTGACGCCACCGTTAGCATCTGCATGATTTTTATCAAATTTCCTCATGGCCAGTACTCATTGTTGATGTTCTCAATCACTGTCCATCCCATACAACTGTTCAGCAATTACATATGGATCATATCGTCTAATAAATCTATGAGTCCGAATGAGCAATAAAACAAAATAGGGTAATTAATCAAAATTATAAAATTATTTCACATTGTTGGCCTGTTCTAACTTTCATTTCTGTTATTACCAATTAAAATTTATTTCGAATTACTTTCCTCAAAAACATTCATCTCAACACTGTTTTCCAATTCGTAACATTCATAAATAGCAAATACATTTTCTGAAGAAAACTGGAAACGAATATGCCGAATAAATCCTGTCGAAATTTCCATCGACTCGCTGTTTTTCCCCAATTGAATTCATTTCTTAATTCAAATAATAGAAAATGCTTTTTCAGCCCACCGGGCGAAAAACGTCCCTTTTGTTTCTCGCTGCGCGAAACAAAATTTCCGTTTTTCGCCTTCGGCGGACTGAAAAATAGTATCCTCACCTCGGGAAGTAAATAAGAAAGCCTCAGATCACATGTTTG
>JABMBR010004490.1:0-24532 GCA_018881525.1 Meteorus sp. PSUC_FEM 10030008
TACTCCAAAATAATATAGATTTTGTTTTGAAATATATTGAAAAATTACCATGTACATGGTAAAATTTACCATGCACACATTAAAAAATTACAGTGGTTTCGTAAATTTTCCCAAGTGACCCGATGTCCCCGAGTTATCATCATATGGGGGTAATTTTTAAGAGTTTCTTTTCTCCGTGTAGTGGCATACAATCAATGACGTTAGCTTAATTCATGTCCACATCCACTTCACATGTGAGCTACGCTAACAATGAATTTTTGAAATGAAGATAAATGTGGAAGCAATAACATCATGCACCGTTTCACAATTTTACTTACAACTGCTGAATTATTGACGTTGACTTAGGTGACAACATCAGGTGCCAGCCCATCATTTACAATTGTTTTTGGTGAATTTTTCGAGTCAACTGGTCAATCAGGTTCAGCGACAACGATGCTCAATTCAGTATTCATGGTCAGTTTTTCCGTTTCAGGTGGGTTGATGCTCTTAATCTTCCATATTTTCTCATTTCATATAGTTATATAGTTATAGTCATATAGTTATTTCTTCCCCTTGCTTCATCATGTCATTCATTCTACCACTCGTGGATCCCGTTAATTCTAGAGTAAATGACGATTGTGTCGTCATAAACACATGCAAATATGCGATAGATAGAAGAAAAAATGTTGCGTAATTGTGAGATCAAAATAAATCATAAATACTTTATCCCCTTAATATATTTTATCAATTGTTCTTTTATTTGATCAATGAATTGTGTGGAGAATATTCTTGAATGGATCTCGCAACGTTGTTCGTATCACGCTTTGATAATTATATTGTTTTTCAGGTCTTTTGACAAATGCACTGTTGAAAAAATATCCAATTAGAATTGTTGGAGTGATTGCGGCTGTGATTTTTTCAATACCGAATATATTATCGGCCTTTGTCACGCATGTTTATCAATTGGCAATAATCTTTTTCATCCAGGGGGTTGGTTTGGGTTTGATGAATACGATATGCTGTGCAAATTTCAATGCGTACTTCGTAAGGAAAAGAGCAGAAGTAAATACATAGCAGTGAAAAATATTTACAGACACTAAAAACCGTTGAATAAAATCAGTTGTCACGTGTGAGATTTTTCCGAGTTGACTCGAGTTCGAATGAAATTATGAAATTGTGGAATTCGTAGGAAATATGTAAAAATAATGATAACTTGTTGTGATCAAATAGTTTTGAACTTAGAATTTGAAAGGCATCTTCGAGTTAGTTCTAATGCACTGGGATAATAATATCAAGTAAATAATGATTATTATTGTTCTAGATATGAGAATGTTTTTCTGAAGTACTCGTACGATTCTCACAACACAGATAAATAACATCACACGATGCAGTTTCCTCTATCATTAATATCTTTATTACACTTTTTATGAGTGGAATTCGTCTCCCACTGGGAAAATAAAGTTTTATTAGATATTTTCTACGAAATATTCATTTCTGAGTCAACTATTTTAGAAAAGACTTCTCCAAATTCGACATTGTGGGTAGAGCCTTTTGTTATTTATTCGATTGGGAATGAGTCAAATATCACACTATCGACATTCGCTACATTATTCAAAAACAATATTCGACCTAGAGTTCTCACAGGACACAATCTTGATTTTCATCAACGGGAACGTTATGGTTGAATTTCTTTCTTTCTTCATTGACATTTTTGTAAATTTATAAGGTCATGAGTGCTGCACAGATCATAATTGGTTTGGGCAACATTGTTTATCCAATAATGATTGAGAAGATGATGTCAGCTTATGGTTTTCGAGGTAAGATACGAAATCGGCATATAATCGAGTCGATCAAGAATTGTTCTGTGTAGAAGAGAAATATCAAATCGTGCTTTTCGAATATTTAGCAACTGCAGCTTTAATTGGAGCTCTGAGTCTCAACAGTATTGTTGGAATGATGATGATGCATCCAGTGCAATGGCATTTACGAGAACCAAATATTGTGCGTGAAGAGAGACTTCGAATAAATAATTCCAAATTAAAAATACAGAAGCAATTATCGAATCAAACCATTAAATCTCACAATATTTTTATTTCTAATCGACGCTCTACAATACATGGAACGCTAAATATCACAAATGAACCAAATCGGTGGAGTAGTTTGGGTAATTTGAAAGAAGATATGGGCCATGAGCAGCCTCTGCTCATTACCACCCTTAAAGTATTTTATATTATATTTTCTTCGTAATTTAAATAGAATTTATTTGAACAAATTAAAATACAAAGCATTTGTATTTTTGTGAACTTTGTGATTGATTGCAAATTGATTATATCTTCAGGGACGCGTTGAATCACTTTTGGATTCAGAAAATCAAATTCGGCCACGTTCTAAATCTGGAACGACACGAATGGCACTGACAAATCGATTGTCAACGTTATCAGCTTCGAGTTTAGGAAATATAGTTGGTGCATTGGCTGAAGCACAGCATCAAATTGAAATATTGTCCAAACCATCGATGAAGGAAAAAGCCAAACAATCAAATTTAGTTGAATCAAATGAAAAGAAAAACAGTGACAATATGTTGGCGAAAAAATTGTCAATATGTAACGTTGAAGATGAGGAATCATTGACTAGTAACATTCTGTAAGTTTTAGACAACGCCGCATTATTCAGCTAAAAATTTCTTCAACATCCGATTCAATTTTCCGTTCTTTCCCCCTTCCATTATAGAAAAATGCTTGCTGATTTTTTTGAACTATCACTATTGAAAGATCGTACGTTCATGATTATGAGCATAGGAATAAGTTTCGTATATGTCAGCGATTTTACATTCGCGTCACTATTGCCATTAGCAATGATACATGCTGGTTATACAAATAGTGACACTGCATTGACAGTAACAGTTGGGGCCGCGGCTGAATTATCATCAAGAGTGATGTTTGCTATTTTCACGTTGATGGTAGATGTTCGTGCGAAAACCATATTCTTCTATGCAATGATTGTGATGGGTTTCGCTAAATTTGGTAAGCTGCAACTATTTAATTGCACAATGATAAATGATGAAATAAAGTGAATTCAATTATTTTCTGCGAAATTTCATGCTCACTCTTTATTAATTCGACATTCTTCATAGCATTCTACTATTATGGTGAAACTCTGATGGGAATTATGGTATGCACGGCTGCAGTTGGAATTGTTCGATCATATCTTTATGTACCACAACCTCTAGTAGTTGTCGAAAATTATCCAGTTGAAATGTATACTGCCTGCTATGGAATATTTACTCTAGTCAATGGAATTATCATCATAATTTTTGGTCCACTTGTTGGTGAGTCAAATTGTGAATTGATTCGGTATGAGAGTAATAATGACCAGTCATTAGATATGTTCTTGATGTTCATCCATGTGTCATAATCAGTTGATTCCTAATTGGAAGATTTTCGTCTATTTCAACTTATTAAGCTTTCATGAACTTCTGATCATATTCGTCAGTTTTGTCTAAAGTATTCCAGGAGTCTCATACTTCTCCACTCATTTTCTCCTTCTCTCATTGGAACCGATAAAAACAAAGAGTTATCTAAAGACCAGAACATTGGTCTATTCATCTATGATTTAAATTGAAAACTAGTGAAAGGAATGTGATGGATATTGCACATCGTTGCAGTTCAGGATGAACGGATATTATTGTTTCTCTGTAATGCAGCAGTAGTGAATGACATAAAAAATGCGGAAACGTGATTATATGAATACATGAAATTATATTTCAAATTTTTGCTTGCAGGTATCATTAAAGATTTGACCGACAGTTTCACAAAAGCTCAATTGGTATTGATCGCCATCAATTGTGCATTTGTTGTACCATGGGGTTTGGAGCTAATTGTGGAGCATAGAAAAAAGCGTGAAGAACGGAAATAGATAATGAGAATTATTCAATTATTCAGGAGGTACGAGCAGGGTAACCGGTAAAGAATAAATGTTCCGACCGTGGTGAAGGACAAGTCTCAATCATGTCCTTTGTCAGACGTCACAAATCTGCGAATCCTGTCCAAATGTGAGGATGGCGATGGGCTTCTACATGATTATTATGGCGGATACCGACAAAAGAAGAATATTAATCCAAATATAATTGGAAAATTTCGCAATACATGAAAATGTCTTAGTTGTACACATGCCAAGCAGGAAAGAATATTTAAAGTGACGACCTCCAACACTTAATATTTGTTTCGTTTTGTCGCTCAAGCCAATTTTTATTGCATAAATTCTTCTATTAATGTTTTTCTTATCTATTATATAGATTCTCTTTCACTATTTTTTTTTTTTTTTTTTTTTTTTTCGAGTCACAACCGTCAAATAGTAACAATAGTTTTGGTTGTCTCCACAATAGCAATTCTTTTCAATTCAAATTCAAGCATCAACGAATTAACTTATCATGCTCAGCAATCTTCTGCTAATCTGAAACAACAATTCACAATTTCTTGGGGCTACCCTGCTCATACATTTTCAATTATCTTACAAAGGATTCATATTCATTTATGTGAACGCATACAAACTCATACATAATACGTATCACAAAATGAAAATAATTGAACAGGAAGTATTTCAAGTAATAGTATCTTTATTAGTATTGTAATTAATCGTTTTTATTTAATTAAATCAGCTGGGTGATAAATTTTATGAGCGACAAATGTGTATGGAATATCTGATCCTATCCTTTTGTTACGTAACAATAAGATTTAAATTCTAATGATTTCATGCAATCAGAGTAGTTGAGTCAGTCCTAGGTTCTATTATTACTTTGAAACCGTCAGCGCGTTTCAAAATAATATCAACTTGTAATTTAAAATCACTCTCTTTCAAATCCGATTTAATTCTGTAGTTTCGTAGAATAGTTGATATCAAAACTTTCAGCTTCAACATTGCGTACTTTCTGCCAACACATGATCTATGTAAACAGGAATAATATCGAAAATTAGAACTTGAATGTTAATAAGTTTCACAATAAAGCTAGAGAATTCAGTATTTAGGAAGGAATTCATAGATGTATGCGGTTTGAGCATATGTTTGTAATCATACTTGATATAGAGTAAGAATACTGAATACTCGTGTTCATTATTTATTATTATGGTGGTGTGCTAGCTTTTACCTTGGACCAGCACTGAAGGGAATGTAAGCATAGTAGTGTCTGTTCTGTGTGACTTCTGGTAAAAAGCGATCAGGATCGAAAATTTCTGGATTTGGATAATATTCTTCAATCCGATGAATTTGTAGCGGTGGAATGACCACTGTCGCACCACGAGGTATCACATGACCTCCAGATACTGTGGAACAAAGAGGGCAACCATTGAATTGGCATTGTGATAAAGTTGAAGAAAGTGTTTCTTTCTTTTAACATTTTCTTCCTAGTCTTCAGTTGTTATTTATCATCCTCACCAATTTTTACATCTTCGTTCAATTTTCTCGCTATAGCAGGCACTGGAGGAAACATTCGCAGAGTCTCCATAATAACTCGCTCAAGATATTTCATTTCCAGAGTATCTTGAAATGTGCATGGACGGTCTGAGCCCTTAAAGATGCTGTTCAATTCCTCATAAATACGATCCTGAATGGAGTAAATAATTGAAAATGCAATGGTGATGACAGAGTTTCCATATTGAAGGAATGAACGAAATGTTTTCCTTTTAATACCTGAATATCTTGATGTATACCTAGTACACAAAGAGCAAAACTGGAACCCGCAGCAGTTGTATCATGACCCTGTAATTTTCATCATTTGCATGAATGAAACATATTGGACTGAGAATAAAGAGAGAAGTTTCTAAAAAAATGTATGAACGCACAAACCTCAAACATTATTGTATTAACTTCCTCGCTAACTTCTTCATCACTGATATTGGCTCCATTACGATTATATTCCAGCAAGAGATCCAAGAATGCCAATCTCCGTTTCTCTCCTAAGGACCAGAAGATCACAATAGAAAAGAAATTTATCCATAATCATGATATAATTCTGTTTCTCTTCTTAAACACATACCAACGTCATTTTCATCGATTTCATCAAGATCATCTCTAGCATATCGCATTTTTGATTCTTCGACACTTTTGTTTTCAGCTTTCGTTAAACCGGAAATTTTTCCATTACGGTATTCTTCGGGTAATGCCAATTCACCCTTCTCAGCCCATTCATTCTTTTTTTGTTTGATAACACCACCAGTAAGACCATGGATAATCTCCAACAGTTCTTTGGACTTTGTTGCATACTTTGAAAACTGGAACAGTTGATCTATACGATATAAAATGTTGTACTGCCTTTGGTGAACAATATTGCAAAGACTGGAAAACAAAATTCGTCAGTCAATTTCTTGTGGATGGTAGAAAAAATTCAATTTTATTTTTCTCAGTGTGTCCATTTATACTCACTCCATAACAGCCATCGCGTATTCGAAACCCGTTTTTTGTTTTCTTTCCCCGCGAACACCCATCGCGGTATTTATCAAAATGTCAACAGTTACAGCAGACAAATAATCATGAATATCAAATTCTTTTCCAATTTCTGATCTCAATCTTTTTACCAAGTCGTTACTATTTTCGAAGAATAACGGAACAAATGTTTTCAAAACATTCAGATGAAATGTTGGTGCGATTATTTTACGATGATAACGCCACTTGTCACCAGAACTTATGAGCAAACCTTCACCCAGCCATGGTTTGAAAAATCTGTAAAATCATCCAAATTAGTAAAGAGTGAAACAACTGTTTCATTGTTTTCTATCTTCCCTTACAATAATTCAACCAAAGAACTGATAATCATTATCTCACCTATATTCTGGAGATTTCTCGATGTGAACATGACTACTTAGAATAACTTCAACATCATGAGGATCATAAATGAAGACAACGAGCTTTGGACCAAGAAAAGCCCGAATCACTCTCCCATAAATATCATATTGTTTAGCAATTTTCAAAGCGTCTTTTGGGTCAACGCCAATCGCTATCAGTGCATTACCGAAGAATGGAACTGTTTTAGGGCCTAATCAAAAAATGAACGAATTAGGTATCCCACGAAGTGTTACACAATGAACGAACACAAAGAACGTTAATTTATAAAATAAAATGAGATTGGATAAACAAACGATTTTCAGCATCAACATACCGGGCAATTTGTTCCCCATACGCACTATTCTCATATTCTCTATGTAAAAATGCACAGCTAACAGCGTAGCAACAATGCCAAGAAGTGGATAAAACAATCCTGATGTTAAATATGCAGAAGATGTTGATATTGGTGTTACATCCATTTTACTAGTTTTATTTGAACAATTCGCTTGTTTCAATATCACAAACAATTAAGCACAATCAATAATATTAATAATCAACGATACTTCCGTTTCATTAATTCAACCAATAACCATCACAGTCGCTTCTTCCATTTACAATGATTATCACATTTGTGCATCAGGTATTCTTATAACCGTGCGACACTGAAAATTCATTTGATTTTATTCAACGTATTCACACGACCTTACTCTGAGTGCATAAATTTAGCAACTCAAATCAATCGATGAATCGTTTCATGGTTGACTTATAATGATTGTGAATGTTTTATCGATGAATGTATGCTAACAGTAGAAATAATCAAAATAAACATTGATTTTGCCGTCAGTGTTTAATTCCGATTCTTATTCCCTGCATATGAACTCCGATCAGTATCTAGATTATCAAATGTACTTTCACGTGTTGGATGATATTGAAATGAATGGCGAGGAGACTTAGAACGATTGAAGAGTAAATGAAATTTTTCTTAGAAACAGAGCTATTGTGTGGAAAATAACAAAATTGTTAGGCATGAATAATTTATTCGTGTGTGTATTGACGTGTATTTGTATCCGGTACCAATAATAAGGTCGAGATGTTATTAAAATATCATTAAACCAAAATTTGTGTCATTGTATGTCATTTCTGTTTATGATGTGATTGTTCAATTGAAAGAGATCTTCGATCGATGAATGAGAATAAAACATTCGTGAACACCGAGAAAAGGACGCGATTTTTGTATCGATGATAGATGTTCCATTGTAATGAAAGAAACAGAATTCAATAATCTTAGCAATGGCCAGATCGGTTTCACAACGGAAAAAAAATTCGGTATGGAAAAGTTATGTATATAAATAATTTAAGAATGTAATGAAACTAGGTGATTTGAGTAGAAACGACCATTTCGCGGTCAATTGATCGAGTAGCTACTGAAAATAACGGCCGGAAATACTCGACGGACGGAAGTGACGTGGTAGTATTGTAGGGAGGTAGATGTAAAGAAGGGCCTCGTGGGAGTTTGCTCCCTGTAGCACAGATGAACAGCTAGTGAGAGCATACGCGTGACCTACGGCCACAGAGAATACATTGAGTAATCGATCCCTGGTAAATTTCAACGAAAAAAAGTTGATAAAAAAAATTGTCGAAGATAATGTCGTGAGTGAGATTGCACCATAATTGTGGGAAATTGCTTCCGTTGATGAGGAATGAACAAATACTCGTGTATATTTTGATTAATATCGCCTAAATGGCGTCGGTGGCATGAGACCAATGAAAACAACTGGTGGTTGAACAAAAAGGAGTTTGGTTAACCAAATTAGGCTACTAATTACCCAGGGGGTGGCTTGTAATACTATTCATTTGAATTTCTTCTACTGGATGGTCTTTGCTATTATCGATTCGAATGCTTCGTTATTCTCCCATTGTTGAAAGGTAAATTGTTTAATGAACAAATGAGAATATTTATGCATAAATAGTATGAATGTATTTTTAAATATTTGACGAATGGAAATGTAGAAAGAAAGAATATTACAAGTACAAAAAATAGTATTTAACATTATTAGCTTAAAAGTTATTTTAGTTTTGTATCAAAATTAATCTAAGGCACGTGGTATATGTACAAATTATCATTACTCAATTTCTTTCACATCTCACTTTTCTTTTTCCTTTTTTTTTTGATTGTCTCACAATGTTTAGAAATCTGACGATAAAATTTATATTTTTTGACAATAATTTAATATTGAATACCTCATAGAATAATCCTCTCCCATGCTCCATCACTTCGTTATTTCATTTCAAATTGTTGAGTGATACGGAGACTGTTGGTTTATTCATTATCATTCATTGATGTTTTAGTTCATCATTGAGCAAGCACAAGTCTTCAACTTTGTCTTCGCAACATACTTCATTGCCGTCAACATTTAGTTCCATTTCACTTATATCTAGAATCGACATTGACGTAATGTTAATTACTCTTAAGCCATTGTGTGTGGAGCGGAAGGCACTATGTAATAAATCTATGACGTCTGCTCGTTTTATTTTTTTATTTGAAACGTTGTTCGAAACAATGCTATGTTACTTCGAGCCTCTAACATATCATCAGTTCTGGGATAATAATCATTGTAAAGATGAAAAATATAATTTTTTACTTTCGGTTTTCACCATAAATTTCTTTTCCATATCAATAAAAATTCATTTTGCCTACTCATCAATTTCGTATTACTGTCGATTCTTGAAAGAGATGAATTTAACTTTTGAGTGTCTGCACTATCGGTCATTGTAGAAAAATAATTAACTTTATACGTATACATATAATAAACTCTATACAATAATAAATTGTGTAATATTGTGTAAAACGAATAATTAACTACACCAAAAAGTAAGGCACGGAATGATATTGGAATCGTAACATGTACAGAATGAAAAATCACGCTCTCATCATTCTGTGTTTAAATTCATTAATTTTTCCAATTTCTTGTGAGTCCAACTCTTTTCAATTCGTTAAAAAATCAATCTAGTGAAGACGGAACTACATTTGCATGAACGCATCCTAGTTAAGATAACATTCACAATTGACAGAATGATTCTCATCCCGTCCTCAACTTGTCATAAAATGACGAGAATTTCTATTCAGGAAATATTTTCATTTTTGAAATCTCTATTTCTTGAGTACCCATTAATAATTCCAGTAGCATTATGCCGAGTTAATAAGTGAATGGGTTCAGACAATTACATGTTTGGCTCATATTGATTGAAAATCATCCTGACTCTTGAGATCTATTGATTTGCCAACCATTTTTATAGAGCTTCATCTACACCACTTGGATACATCATGTGACACATTACTCGATAAATTGAATGATCTTTCTATCATATACATGTAAATATTCACTTCATTACCGAATTTATTATGGAAAAGATAAGAAAGAACGAGATTGATTGCGTGACCAATATAATGCGGGTTATGGTGATTACAGTTTCCGCATTGACTCTCAAGTATGATCACGTTCATGTATGTAAAACATGTATGTGATTATTCGAATATCATCTTTCAACACTAGCGTGACTTATCCATGTAATGAGTGACAAACTGGCGCATGTGATCGAATTATTCTCTTTTTCGTCGAATCGACCACACGCAAACGGGAGTATCAACGAAGTAAGTACAATTTGGTCCACAATTAAGATAAAGAGAAAGATAAAAAAGATATTTTGAGAACAAGAAAATTTGGATAAACTTTCTCTGTCTTCTTTTTTTCTCTTTGCGTGGACTGAATAATTTGTGCGCATATGATCACGTCCCCGATGTCCACACAATTAAATTGGAGCTTGAGATCAAAGTAGCACGGTCGTCCCATGTCCACATCTGTAAATGAAGAATAAAAGCAAAGAAATTGAGTAAAAGTATTGAAGGCGAGCACGATGGTGAATGCTCCGAAAATCTTAATGTTCGCATTAAGTAATTGGAGAGAAATATATGAGACGAGGTTTTTGTTTTGTTCGGTAAATTAACTCCATACTTTTTGTTTTCGGGGTGAAATGAAGAATTTTTTCATGGTTATAGTTTAATTTGTCATTTTGAAATAGAAGATTGTATATTGGAAAAATTCCGCAAAGCGCACGATATTAATCCATTTCTGATGAGTAGGAAAGCAAAAACGCGAGGATGTACGTGAATTTCATTCACACTTGTGAAACTGGGTCCAACGGTTATTTTTCATGTTCAACAATTTTACGGTTCTACATGTCAATGAGTCGAAGAGAATAACTGATCTTTTCTCCCACTTTATTAAATCCTGAAAATAGGCAGTTTTATGGATAGATTATGAAAATGAACTCGATAATTATTTTACAAATTTTCCCCATCAATATGAGAACAAATTCTGAATTATTTGTAATAAAAACTCATTATTCTTCCTTCATTTTATGAGTTTTCAAAGATGTTACAAAACGACACAAATAAAATTTATGGATCATTACTATCCAATCTTTCGGAACTGTTCTAAATTGATTTTCTTTGCGTATAAATCGATGCCAGATGTAAGAAAATCCTTCATTTTTGTTATTCATTTTTCTCCTCTTTCTAGATTTTATTATGAAAAAAAAAAGTAAAAAAATTGGGTGGGTAAGTAAGAAGAAGAATGAATGAGAGAATCTATATATTTATATCGTTGCATCCAGTAAGAAATCACCAGATTTTTAGGTGAAGAGACCGTTACTCGTCCATCAACGTAAGTGAAAAAAAATTGTGTATCCTCGAACATATTCAACTTGCGTGTTGTTTTTTTTTTCCATTTTCATCATTTTTTCTTCTCATTTTCTCGACTACGATCTCATCGATATCTTTCGCTCCCTTTACTTGACGCACGTGGAGCGTGTCCTTCCGGGGGTGAAGATACTTTTGTAGCACTCTCTGTGCTACTGGCATTCATTGTCCACGCATCCCATTGTCCTCACACATGGTCCCTCTAAGTCTCTTTTTACATTTATCCCCTCATACACGCACATACATATGGAAATATCTTAGCAGTGTAGGTACGTGTATAACTCGACAAAAGTTGGATCTATCATGAAGAATTTTACCTGAACTGGGGAAAAAAATTAAATTCAACTTAGAATTATTGTAGGATGATTTTTCGCAGTATATGAACTATATTTTTCTTCTCTTTCTTCTTTTTTTTTTTTTTTGTGAGATCAACGCCAGTGTCATGCACATCAGGGTCGTGGGAATATTACAAGGAAATTTTATTGAATCGAATGACCAGAATATTATGGATACTAATATATGGCCGAGTAACGTCTGTGCATTTTAAATTCAAACGTTCTGTTCATTGTTGGATATGAGTTGCGTGAATATGATTAAACGATTCTTAATACGAGTCATTTCGCGTTACACTGTATGCGTTTAAAATGGCTGTTGCGATGGTGGAGAAGTAAACAGAAAGAGATGGAAGAATGCGCAATAGTTTGAGAACCATTCAGAAGAGCAAGCAACTTTGGAGGAGAAAGTGAACGAATGTTTCTGTTTCTACACTCATTTCCCTCCTTTTCCGTCATAAATGTCAGAGTTGGAATTTATTTTCCATCTGGGTATTTGTCGGGTGACATACAAATTATCCATCTCCTTATCAATACTGTGACTGTTTTCTTTGATTGTTGCGCGTTTCTGGTGTCTCGGCGTGCGACAAAAGCACAGGCGTTGCGTGTAATGGTGATTGGGGAGATGTGGAAACCAGGGAGGAAAATAACGAGAGAATTCGACCCTTGAGATATGGGAAAAATGGAGAAGAAAAAATGGTTGTGCTCTCTCCCTCTCTCTCTTCTCTTCTCACAAGTTTGACATCGAATTTTCCTGATAGCTTACATGATTTCCACTGATTCATGATGCTCATGGAGGATGAATAATTTATTATCTGCTCCAAATTCTCATGAGAGAACATATTGGAGAGAAGAAATCAGTAAATTATTGTTTGACAGATGAAATTTATCCAAAAAAAAATAAATTTCGTCTCAGTAATATTTTGTTGTGACGATGGATCAGTCTCTCCCACGATAATGGCAAAAGAGATTCCGACATCACACCAACATTCACTTTCTTTCATTCGAATATGAGCCAAGTAGACTCGATCAACCGAGCAATTCATGACAATTATAAAGTGAGGTCATCTATGAAGTTTACAAGATACGTCGTCGCGGCAAATTAATTTAATAAATTCCTTCCTTAGCTCCCAGTTGCGCGTTTTATCCAACATATTTTCTCTTCTCATCTCTTCTCCCCTCCCTCAACTAATCCCCTCATCACTCGACGCGGAAAGAGAAATAAAAGAAATTAAAATAATACGAAAAAATTTTATTTCCATTTTAGAAATTCTTCAATCAATTCACATTCTCCATTCAATTTTTTGTGTTTACAATCAACAAATTATCAATTGGTGTATGAGAGAGAACTGCAAGAGCTACTTATTCCTCTATCCACCAAAAATGCAAATACATCTATATAAAAACGTATTTAAACTTGTTGGCTGCTAAACAGGGAAATGAAGGAACACAGAGAAATATTCATTTATGCTGGTGGATGCCCGCATGTCACGTAAACACGAGCTGATGCTCATCGTCTATCTTATCAATATACATTACCAGCATATATATAGATATATATATAAAACGGTCATAGATATTTCACAAGTGGAAGACAAAAAAGAGAACTGACCTCTTAAACCATAAATAACCATCTAGAAAATGAAATAAATTATTTTTTCAATGCGACCGAATAAATTTTCGGCTTTGTTTCTTTAAGAAAAAAAATTTTCTCCCATCATTTTTTTTGTTCTCTGCAACATTGGAACGTTGATGATGTAGAAGATTAAAAAGTTGCATTGGTCACGTCGACCAGACTCTTCGTCTGGTAATGGAAACGAAGAAGAGTGTGCAGGAAAAAATACAAAATAATATATATACATATATATAAATACAATGTCGATAGCCCGTCTGCTAAGCGGAGCCCGATGGAGCATATGGTAAGCTGCATGTCGCTGACGTCGACTTGGTTGATCGCCATTGGAGCCCATATGGCACAATATATACATATGTACACATACAAATAAATATCTATTGTACATTCGTGTACACCTTTACCGCTGTCGTTTTCTTGTGGGTTGGAGTGTTTCGAGAACAGATATTATAATACCTCTACGTGTGGGAGAGTTGGACGAACTGGATCCCCTGAGGAAGTTGAAAGTTCGCGATTCATCTTATGGGGAATTCTGATGATGGGTGGGATGTGATAACAACGTAGTTAATATGAATGTTTTGAGGTGCAGATGTGAAATCTGATTTGTTGAGATTCAGCAAAATGAATCAGGTTTTTTTGATGGATGTATATTGTATTGTTCATCATGCATGTTATTGTTTGGAGATGGAGGGATTAATTTATTTCGTGACTATTGGAGATGGTTTTATAAATGAACGTTTCTAGTTCTATATGAAGTTCATTGATTCATCAATGGAAATGAGCATTCGAAAGTCGATTATTCGGATCGGCATTTTGTTCAACTGCAGGATGAGACTTGGCGGTTTTTCGTGAGACGTTCAACTGTTACGAACGAAGATGGTCGAGGAATGATGAAAGAATAAACAGGATTGGGGAAATTGGATTAGTTTTCATTGGAAATTTGAATGTTGCAATAATCAATGCAGGAGTGGATGCGTCCATTGGTGTAAATAAAAATTTATCTCGAAATATTATCTATAGATACGACATATACAAGACCAATATTTTCGTCGTTTGATATTGGAATAATTGTTCTGTGAGTTCCATTCTGCTCGAGACTCCAATACAAAACAACAAGTAACTCAAAGCATCTACTCGTGGCACTTTATTCGCGGAAAGGGCGACAATTCTATTTTTGGAATGCAATCGTTATTTTCCATTGCCACCCGACATGTAATATGGGAGGTAGATTGTGTACATGTGCATACATTTCTCATGGTTCTAACGACATAACATGGAAAATAATTGCGAGATATAGAAAAAAGTAAATGAATGCTGCGTTCATTACATACGAATTTTTGATTGAATTATTGTACTTGTTTTAATTCAGTTCCAATGTTTTTTTCTTTTTTTATTTCATTCGTCTTCTATCCATGACAGACCCACATTCTCTCACAGGGGCGCGCACAGTTGTTCGTAAGGCGGAACGGAAGACGTTGAATAATAGAAATGGAGGAAGAAGTGAAACCACATGATTTGGAAAGAGAGAAATGAATGAGAGTGAGAGAGAATGAACATCTTTTTCTCTCAATATGCGTTTCCTGGCACATGGCGAAGACTGTATAACGCAAATGGCCAAGTCTCGATCGTTCTCTTAGTAATTCTCTTCCTTACTCACTTTCTTACTCGCCCTTCTACTCCTCCACTATTTTTCTCTTCCGTTCGTAGTCTTATTATACATTCTATTCGCATATGCACAAATTAAAAGGATTGTTCAAGGTCAGGACTCAAAACTTCTGCATTTACAGAGGGAGCTAGAAAAAAATGATAAATCTACGTATGAAAAAAAAGGTTCATTCAGTTCTTTAGAACGAACATTTTTCTTCAAATAATTGCTTGGAATTTACATGAGAGTTTCAACGGTTTCTGATTATGTCAGGGAATTATTTTTTTTTCTGTGCATCCGCATCATAATTTCATATTTTGTTCAAAAATGTTTCGGATAGTTTCAAGATTTTGAGTTATTGTGTTAGATAACATTCTTACTAATAATCGATTTTTCGAATCTAATATTCATGATTTCTCTCTATTTCTTTCTCAGTTTCATCACAATCTAAATGTTAGTAACGATCAAATATTCTCTAAATACCAAGTATTGGACTTGCAGAAAGAGGAGTATTAAGGGGAACTATTGAAAGGTATGAGGGGTTGTCAGTCAGACAATTGAACAAGGAAATGTCTGAAATTTGAAAATATTCAAAAATTTCATTCACCTATTGTGGGAAAATGTATGTTCAAGTCATATAAGAACAAATGAAATTCATCTCGATCATAAATAGGAGAGATATTGATTGACACGGAACTAGTCTGCTTTTCATGTATCGTGAATGTACTCGTTCTATCCGACCCTTTGACTCTATGCGTTCTATTCAACCCTTTTCACTTGGTAAGATGTTTTTTTAATTTTTTTTTCCATACTGCCGCAGGAGTGTCAGACACTCGCTCCCTTAATACAAGTGGTCTCGGTGGCACCAAAGTTTATTTTAGTTAAACGCGCCTCTCCCCATCATATGACCACGTGTCTACATATACGTATACACAAATTTTAAGTTGAACACGAGTTTCCACTTGGTTGTGCGTTTCCTATACATCACTCAAACTTATAACTGAGCCATATCACGTGCGCTCAAGTTCTCACGTGTGTCTGAAATGTCGTTGTTATGTTCTTTTTTTGAGAGTTCAAACAACTGTCACTTGAAAAAACTATAAGATATTTTTTTTTCCTCTCTAAATGTCTCGTTGGAATAATTCATGTTGGTAATTTAACTTTTAGTGTCTTCTTTCCAATTTAATTAAACGATACTTTGTCAGGTTTATTTTTTTATGAGATAGAAGTGTTGTTAGGAAATGTCTTTGATGGTTGTCATTTGAGTTTTGGAAGTCATAGAAAAATGTCGTCACAGTTTGTGAAACTACTGGATAATCGTTTTTGAATAATTCAAGAAGTTTTCGTTCGTTATCGAAGAAGCGAATAATATTCCATCGTCATTGAGACTTGGGAATTCGTGTTCAAGTTAGTCGGTGGATACGGGGATTGAATAATATGATTTTCCATTCAATTTTCCTGTTATATCACTGGAAAGATTTGAGACTGTAGCGAACATTTATAGGAACTTCTGGGGTCATTCAAGATCATTCTTGCTGAGATAATGAGGATGATGGGGAAAGCCTCAAAAGAATGTCATACAACCTAAAATCTATCATATTTAGGAAAAATGAGATTAGTTTTGTGCTTGAAGACAAACATTAAGTTTGACAGTTATTACGTAATAGCGAAATTTAGTCTACAAATATCTGTTGAAATTTCTGATAATAAGTGTTCGATGATCTCGGTCAACGTGGTGTAAATACCGCTGTTACATACTGAGTGACAAGTGATAAGTTCATATTCAATCCATGAACAGTGAAATGGATTGACCAAGGAATGCGATATTTTGGAATATAAGAGAATGAATATGCTTAGTATTAATTTCTGTCATATCTATTTGAGTATTTTGGAAAATTAAATGATTACATTGTCCACCTCACGCAATATATGTGTCGACAACATGAGAAGAGAAAAATATAGAATCAAAATGTTATATCATTATCTGCCGATACTTCATGATCGAATGTGTTAAAAACTACCCAGTACTTCTTTTACATGTGAAATTTTTATCATCCCTTCAGATTTTTTTGTTCATTTTTCGCCATTTTTCATCTCACATCTTTCTCCCTCAACTTTTTTTTCCTACTATTTGTTCTTTAACCTCTGGCATTGGTAATAAAAGAAGGCAGCATCATGATGAGAAGAAAAGGGAGAAGAATAAACCGGGACTTACCGGTTTGCTTGGGTTATACTCTCGTCGTGGATCAGACGTGCGCCAGCCGTTGGGCATGTGGTTGGGTATGATGCACCAGTCTTCCCTGTTCCTGTTCCCACCAGCTGACGACGTCCATAAACTCACCAGACTCACTGATCTCCTGTTTGTAATACAGCGAGCCTGAAAATGCCTCAGGACTTGCAGCATAAATTGTACCACCTTCTTCACTGTCACCGGCACCGCTGTAAGGTGATAATATTCTTGGTTCAAGATTCTCTTCATTCTGATTGTAATAATCGGTTTGTGGAGATGCTAATGATGTTGGCGATAGTCGTGAATATGTTTGATTAATTGTTGATGTATGTTGGATTGCTCCAGTTGGTTCCAAATTTTCTTCGTCACCACAACCACCAGTTGTTTGATTATAATAATCACGTGACGAAGTCGATGTTGTCAATATAATTGGCGACAATCTGTAACAGGTTGAATTTATTCCAAATTATACAGTGCATACAGAGAGAATAATTTTTTTTTACAAATGAAATTCCATCTCATGTGATTACTTATAAGTCTCTGTGAGGTATTTTAAATTCATTATGGTTTGGTTCTTTTTTGCTTGTCAAAATCTGGTGTATAATTTCTCTTGCGTATATTTGTACTTGTGGGACATGGCAAGAATATGAGTGTACTTGAAATATTCAAATTCATGAATTTAATAAGACGTTTTCAACATACGGATGATCTATCTTTTGTCTTTAAGATTTGTATTCATTCCATGGTTACATCAATGACCGCTGATATTAAATCACAGATTCAAAATAGTCTCGTTGTTTGGTAGGAATATTTTTTGAATTTTTTCTTATGATCATTTAGGGTGTCCTGATGAAAATTGCAATTACACGTCCGAATACACTCGCAATATTTGTTTTTCAGTTCTTGTGATTTGAATGACACGAAATACAAATGCAGAATACTAAAAATTCATATCTCCTACATTCATCACAACCTGCTTTTGATCATCTGATCGAAATTCTCGCATGCGAATAATTCTTCAATGTTTGGAAACTTTTTCTTCATAGCTCAGACTACTTAGCGGATATTCCAATACCAAATAGTGGACAGTGTTGCTGTCAGAGAACGAAATTGTTCGCGCAATTAATCATCACAATAACCGGCCTCGTCCCATTCAAAATTTCTAAGTACACAATAACCATAAACAATAATAAGGGGAAGAGAGAATGGACGCGGGTTATGGGCAGCGTAATGCGACTAAAATGCGTCTACAAGACCAGAAGTGAAATGAAACAGAATAAGAATTAATGCGCGGACAAAATATGATTATACCAAGGGGACACTTTGCATTTACCCAGTGATCCCGTCTCCCTTCTCCCTCTCACTCCCTCCGTTACTCCCCACTTATCCTTCCCAAGGGACACAAGAGAAGGCTCTCGTTCATTCTTTTTTCCCTTGCACATACATTCGCATGCGAATATTCTACCGCCAGACTTTGGAACCAGAACCCCGGTGAATTAATTCAAGACCAGCAAGTACAACTCGGTGGAAAGAATCAAGACAGAAAATAATACATAAAAAAAAACAGTCCATACAATATATCTGTAGTCTCATATAAAAAATATAAACGGCCAAAAAGACTTGTACCAAAAGCCCTTTAAAGGAATACATTAATAAAAGAAGTTAGGAAAAGAAAAAAAATTATTCTCACCGTGTCGACAACGTCGTCGCACGTTTGTTCTCTTCATCTTCGTCATCGTGCATCGTTTCTCTGTCTTCTTCATCGGCATTGATATCATCCTCGAGATGTAGCCGTTCACCAGAGCCATTGTGACTTGATGAAACAATACTACTACTTGGCGATGGAACATTGTGACCACTATTTGAATTTGAATCATAATCAATGCCATCAGCTTCAGCCAATAACCGTTGCAAGCCCCTTATATATTCCACTGCCATTCTCAATGTCTCAACTTTAGATAATTTTTTACCCCTATCGCCATAACCAGCCGCAATGTGGCTTGGGATATGTTGTCGTAACGTTGCAAAACCATTGTTTACTTGTTTAACACGATTGCGTTCACGTGCATTACGTTTAGCAACGGCGACTGGTGGCGGTTGTCCATTTTTACCATGTTTCTTTAAACGCGTTGGATCATAGGGTGGTAATACAGTTATGTTATTTGAATTATGATTGCTATTTAATCCTTTTTGTGTTGATATGATGTGCGTTTGATTGCCTAGTATATTGCTTTCATTGTCTTGTAATGTACGTAAAAGCATCAATTGTTCTTGATCATTGCCATTTATTTGCACACGATTGCAATAAACTGTTACGCCCATTGTTGTCATTTTGATATGCAGAATTAGTTTTCTATTTTTTTAACAATATATCTTGTGTTAATAACAAATTGTGTTGATACTTCTTGTTTTATTGTGGCGAATGTTCTACGCAACACACTTTTTACGTTTTTTCTATTTTTTGTCTTTTTTTCTATTCACGAGAAGTCGATATGAACATAGAATAAGATTGCCAATTTAGTTACAAGAGTTTTTGAAGTCACTGCTGATATTGTCTCGAGACGCGTTCTCTAATGCACGCTCGAGGACAATTTTAATTGATGCGCCGGCGAGGCTTATAAATAAAACGCTTGGCTGGCGGTCGATCGGTTGGTCAAGAGTGAAATAAGTTATGAAATGACATGGAACGAGATGACACTGAATGAACAAATGAAACATAAAATAAAAAAAAAGATGTAAATGTGTCAGGAATGTAAAGATTGAGCCATCTTCTGTCTCGATTGAAACTAGTGGTGATGTTGATGATCAGACGTGGCACACAACGCTACGTAGAGATTTTTTATTCAACACTACAAGTTCATGTATTAATTCCTCCGTATTCAATCGCTTATTCACTTTTACGTTGTTTCTTCCCAGATATCGACGTGAAAAAAAACAGTAATTATATGATGCGATGATGTGTCAGGCGACAATTACTCGTACTCATTTGTTGTACTTATTACGTGCTCTCTTTTTCTATCCTTCTTACGCACTTCGTGTCGTTGTCGTTGGTGCTGTTAATGCCACGAACGGTTAAGTGAAGCATGAGGTCACCCGTCTATTATTTTTCAACGGTCGTCGACTTTGTCAATTCTTTTTTTCATTCAATTTCCAACTCTTTTCCTCCATTAGTTGGAATGTGTATTTCATTCACAAGACACACTGGATTGTTCAATTGGAAAAGAACCAATAAAAAAATTGCATATTTTCACTGCACAAAAAGGGACCATGAGAATACTTTTGTTCCTTGATCAATTTTTGATGATATTTATGTCAAAAACCAAATCATAAGATTGATTTCCACTCTAGATCTATTATAATTTGTGTTCCATCAAAATTGAAGTTGCACCCATGAAGATGCGCACAACAATCAAGATGTCAAAAACAATTCTCACGAAAATTCACAGTACTGAATAATAACGGAAAAATACATATATGAACTCGTCGCGTGCTACGCGCCGCATGGCGTCCGCATTCGGAATGAGCTGCTACGATAGAAAGAGGAGTGGATGGTTTAGGTTTACTTCAAGCCATGGCGAGTATATAGTATAATATAGTAAGCGCGGGGCACATACAAACAGCGAAAACGTAGGCTAAAGCAAAGAAGAAGCACTTAGGGGAGGCATAATGTAAAATGTAGTGGGGAATTTCGAGCACGCGCCGAGTTACATATATGTATACCAGCTCCCTTTCTATGCCCAAGTGTATGTGTGTAAGTACGAGTCCCCGGAAACTCGCTAGGGTGGTATACATAAAGAGGAAGAGAGAAAGAGAGAAAGGAACGAATATGAAAGTGATGGTGGTGGTTGATCCTTCATAGTTGTGTTGGTACGCGCGCGAGCCATATGGCGCGACTGGGGGAACTGGCGCGCGTACACTCAGGCACATATACACACAATCGTGAATATCTGTTGGTGAACGTACATGTGTGATTATCTATATGGAAATATTTTGTGTTTTTTTTTCGTCTTTGATTTTTGTATAATAATCTCTGTGAAAAATGTCCCAAGTACCGAACTCACTTCATGATACATTTTTGTTTTCTAAAATAAGAAAGAGAAATTATTGCATCGGGAGTAATTGAATTTCATTGAAGAAAAGTTGACGGATGTTGAAATTAAATTGGTTGGGTGAATTTGATGGAAACGTGCGTGAGGATTTTGTGTAAAAAAAGAACTTCACAAAATTGTTTGTTAAGTTCATCGGCCTTTTTGACTGCAGAACAATTTTGATGATTTATTGTAGTTTATTTGTCTTGATTGACCACCATGCTGGGATGTTTATGTAGTTAGCAATTTTTAACAGGTATTTTCATGTCATCTGTATTCCACCATCGATGGTACCCCACACTCAGTTCTATGTTGATATATTCACGAGGGGATGTAAAAAACTAAAATTCCTTCTCAATTGAAAACAATTCAATTTCCTAAATTTCTTGTTAGAATCCACACAGATTTTGCGAGGCAAAAGTTGGCAGTTGCTTTTCTAAATTTATCTCATATCTCTCAATAGTTCTTCTTCTGTATGAAATTTCTTCGATCATCTATTGCTGTTGTTGATGTAGTATTTTGTGTTGAGTTTGTTTGGAGTCATTCGGTATGCATTCGAAATGAATTGTCATAAATTTATATTTATGCCGAACGTAAAAATAACCTTCAAAGCAAGAACAATATTCTTGATCTGAGATTACTTTATCTCCAATTCAGTTTGCATGTTTGTTTATAGATGAATGAAAACAAGGTACTTTCTACATATATATAAATCGCGAATACCTGTTTCAACATGGCGAGTAATAATTTTCTTTATTTTTTTGCGCATTTATAAATTCTTGAGTTTTTGTTCATTCAATTTTTGTTTTTGTGAGCCTAATTCATGACTACGACGACACGATTGTTTAATGGTGAATTTTGACAATGGGGAAAAATAACGGGGGAGAGAAAAAACAAATAAAATTTATGGATAATGTGAAAGTTTTGTGACTCACAATATAAAAGAGAGAATGTATCTTTCAACTTTTTTCTTTTGTTTATTTATTATTTATTTCAATTTTTTTCATCCTCTTTTTTCTCTTTGGTTGGAATCATTTCTTGTATGATATCTGAACGTTGTGGTTCTGAAAAAGCGTCGATCGAAGATTAGCCGCAGGAGAAGGAAGATACGCTGCTGGGATAACGCAGCGAATAAAATGCGCGTTTCGACATTTGCATTTTCGGTACACGGATCCGTAATATAGAATCCTCCTCTTCATTTTTCTCTACCTTTCCTTTACTTTCGCTTTCTCCTTTCTACTCATTCAATTGCTCTCTCCTTTTACTTTCTCGCTTGTCTCAGAGATTCGCTACGCTATACTGTAATTTCACATCCAGATTTCTTTCTTTTTCCCTTCTGCTTACGCACATAACCCTCAATATGCCGTTTGAATAAAGTTAATAAAAGAAAGAAAAAAAAGTAAAGAAATCCTAATTACGTGTGTGAATAAATGAATTGTTTTTTTTTTATTCATGTTTCATAACACAAAAGGTGGAGTGCAAAAATGATATAGCGTTCATCATGAGTGCGAATATTCGCATGTAAATGTTATGAAGGATGGAGGAACTTTATAAATTATAGTACTAAATTTAATACTATGCACGTGTAAATGAGATTATGTTGACAATTGCTTACACAGATATGTTGTAAATTTTGACCTTATTCTATACCAGTGAATTATTATGAATAATCTGATTATCATCGAAATATTTTGTCACTGATTATGGATTTGTGATAGTACATAGCAGTGGGAAATCTTTACTTGGAGTCTGCAGTTGCAAACAGAAGTTAACGTGGAATTCTTTCGACCAGTCAGTTTTCAGAAAATCGTGACGATGTGATTGAGTATCGAAAAAGGAGGACAGAAATTGATTGATTTACTTACAGGATTAGTAAAAGCTTAAACCACCCTTCCACCTTTCCTTTGAAAAGTGGTCACTTAAAATATTGAAGATGTGAATCGCAACGCTCCGAAAACACTAATAAAATTTGTAACGATTTATATTTACAGGTACCAAAAACTTTTCTTTTTTGAGCTTCAGTGCATAATTAAGATCTGCTGAGTATTCATTTACAGTTTTCGATTGATCGGAATTGATCCGAAGAATCAAAAGTTATATAGAAAAAAACACAAAATCATTAAAAATTAACACATCAAATGAAATACCTTGCGTCATATCAATTTTCTACAGTAGTTCACTTTGTTAATATGCGTGAAATAATAATCACGACATTTTTTCCAGTCCATTATCATCACGCTCGCAATAGATATTCTGATTCCGATAAAAATACAGAACTGCAAATCAACGCACATGCAGTAGCCTAAATATTATTGTTTAAAAATGTTTAGCGAGTATTCAAAAAAAAAAAATTTCATTCATTCTGTTGAACATTGAGACTTTTTCAAGTCAGTTATTATTTATGAACTCTGATAGAATCCCACATAAGAAATTTCCACACATATTCATTGATATTTATTCGATATTTATAACTTGAAATTTACTCCCAAAAAGTATCGCTGTGTAAATGTAGGTCAAGTACATGCTGATAATACTCTAATCCATGTGAGATTCAGTAATTTATGAAACCGTCACGATCAACTCAACTATCTATCATTTTGGAATGTTTGCTGCATCGTGATATTTATCTGAAGCATAACTCCATCACAATCGTTAAAAAAAAACAAACTGTCGTAACGTTTAGACCTCCTATCGGATTTATAAATGTATTGAATTACAAATATAATTCTAGAATTATTGGAATTATTGCCACGTTGAATATAAAAAGAAAACGAATATCACCACCAGACACAGGCACATCTCCTCGATCGCCAATATCTTTTCATGTCCATTCATGTCTTTTTCCACTTTTACTCAAACCACTATCAAAAAAGAAAAAAGTTTAGCGTCAAAGGCTTCATAGAAAATTATTTTTGGAGGCGTATCAAAGATGTGTCCCAGGTGTTCGATCGCAATTGAATTCATAGTTCTGATCGATCAATTTTTTCCATTTTATATGACAAATAAATAATGAAAAAAATCATATATATATATATTCATTTATTTGTATA
>JABMBR010004491.1:0-24511 GCA_018881525.1 Meteorus sp. PSUC_FEM 10030008
ATAATAAAATTAGTGGAATACATTACTGTTCCTCATTCTCTTCTATTTTTTTCCATCAATTTTATTATTCCACAACACATTATACAGTTTTCAGTTGAAACGCATTTCATCAATTAATTAGTTGAATTATTGATTGACCATTTTGTTTTGATATGTGATTGTAAAAATATTGTCATGATTTTTTTCATTCAAACTAACTCATTATTTCAAATAATGTTTCATACACCGCAGTTGTCACAGCGGGAGATAGTTAGCGCGCAGCACGTGCAATGTGGCTTTTGAACTCTTCGATGAATTATTTTTCGTTCAATAGCCGTACACAAAATATTTTCAAATCATTTGGATCTTCTTCACACATTGAATTATTTCATGATATTGCTAGTGTGTTCATTATTGTATCATTGAATTCATGATACGAAAAAATGTCGGTATGTCATCTCTATTGTGTGTTATGTTTAATTGATGTTATTGAAAATTTTTTTCTCCCATCAAGCCATAATTGAGACAGGTGTTGCTGCGAATGATGAGAAGTAAAACTTGTCTCATTATGAGGTGAAAAAAGTGGGACGATAATGTGATGCTGAGATTCATCATCGCGCCCTGTAAATAGATATATATATATATATAGATATATATTAACGTTGGTGCATTTGTGCGTATACACGTGTGTGTCTACCTATATATGATGTCAATAAATATTAATTAACAAAGCCAACCATAAATGCCGAACGTGGTATTCGTTCCCTTGAGATCTTATCTCATTCAGCAATGTCCCATGTATTATTTACGACTCGATATTTATTTTCATCGCCACTTAACATTTCATGGAGCGTGTTAAAACGTCGAATGGGAATGTCAGTGCTTGAGAAAGCGGGAGAGAACAAATGAGAAAAAAAAAATGATAATAATATCTATATGCGACTGCACGTTAATTTTCGTAACTATGTCATCAATGATTCATCATTCTCAAAAGTACATATCTCATAACGACTTCTATTTAGATACAATTTAATCGCATTCAATTATTGATATCAATTATAAGTGGTGATATCTTTGTTTTTATTGTCAGCAATGGTTAAGATTTGAAGCGAATGAATGTGACACAAAGTTAGAGTTATCTCGCAGGGCCGCTAATTTCGTCTTGTTCGGAGTCCATCAACAGTACCTTTTATCTTTGCCCGCCAAGGGTCCTATCTAAAGTGGTTCTCACTTAGTGGTGAAAGATCGAACGACCGGCAATAAGAAGAGAATGAGGGGAGAGAAAAAATTCTCAGCATGGGAAAAAAAAGGAGGAATTCAAATGGAGAGAAAAAAGTTGATTCACTGGATTGTGGAGTATAAAAAAAAACGAGCACACATATGAAAATATGGAGTTGTATATAAAAGTGCCTGTTCACAGCTGATGATATCCACCATGGTAGCAGGAAGATGGTGGCGTGATGTAGAATTGCGAATGGATAAACGGAATGATCATAAATATTACCAAACGCTATCACTCAATTAGTAAACTTGGCATCCGAAGTTATCTTTGGGATGCACGCAAAGTCCCATGTGTTGAATATATATGAAACGAACATCAGCAGTGTGTTTATCGTTTCTAGCAAGATCAACTGAATGAATGTGAATATAAGAGCGCGTGTGAGAAGAGGGAAAGAGCTTGCCACGAGAAAGGATCACTTATCTTCGTTCAATGGGCTCTTTTTCCCAATGAATAGTTGGATACTCTTGAGACAGACATGGCACTGTCTCTGTGAAATCTTCTTTCACATTTATAACAGATGATAATAATCAATACAATAATATTTTCAATCATTTTTCTGTTTGCATTTAACAGTTTCACATCTAGCACATTCCACTAAAAAAAAAATTTATTCATGAATGAACAAGCAAAATGATAAATGAGTAAAATTTATACAATTTAACAACTTTCATCTTCAATCCCATGAATTTTAATCGACTGTGCGTCTATGATCTTATGATACTCATCAATTAGAAATCAATAACTGAATAAATTATTTGATAATGTCAACTTACCTCTTGTGCAAATACAACCAAGAATGTAACAGCCAAATTTATGTGTTTGAACTCTGATGATGATGGAAGTGAAATAAAAAAAGCGTATTGACACAGTTTTCAACATACTAACCGCAAAATGTCAACTAAATTGAATATAAAAACAGAAACATATTCATCTGTCAATACACAGGAAAGAGTTAATGGTACAGATGTGCGCGCATGTATACCAACTTGGAAGAATTTGTTCAATGGTGTAAGTCGCAAACAATTGATCCATTGCGTAAAATGTACGGGTGTATATACAAGTGCATTTAGCCATCACGAAGCATCAGTGTGATTGAACGTGGGAGTGTGAGGGATACTGAGAAAGAGCAAAATAGAGTGAGCAGAAGAAGGACAGAGAGAGATAAACTCTCGCGTGCAAATGCAAGGGGAGGAGGCGATTGCCCCGTGGTCGATGCTCGATTGAGCGTGGGCTGTGGAGCTCGCTAATGCGAATATGCTGTCGTCCAGATAGAAAGAGATATCCGATAGCAAATCTGTGTTCGACACGGATGTCGAATTAGCTTGGATTTAGGCTGCCCGGGCAACTGACAAATAGTTATTGCTTGATTAGGTACGTGCACTGTACTCTCTCAACTAACCACAATCCACGACACATTCAATGTCGGATCTATCTCAAGTCCATACCAAGATATTTCTACAAATCTTATTTCAACATGACCAATTAAATGGAATGTTCATTCGGATGTTGATTCCAATGTAGATCCAAGTATGCTATTTTAACATTCGTAAACGTATGTTTAATCGCTTGTAATTATTTCTTCTGTTTCGACATGTGGATTCATGTAGCTTTGATGATAATGTGCGTTGGTATTTGTTTTCGCAGTTGATAATCATTTGGATGTAATTTTTGTTATTTATTATAAACTATCCAAGCAATGATTTCATCTATAATTTTCACATCAACGGAATTTTTTCCCACTTGAAGAAATAAGATTTGGCTTGAATTGGAATCAGGTTCATTCGATTCATATTCAAGTCATCTGCATCAACTATGGAAATTCATCAAGTTGGATAATTCGTTTTTCCTAGCTATTATAACACGTATGCACTCCAATTATTGTTACTTTACTCGAGAGAAAAGAATGAATGACTTCATTCGAGAATGTCCGACTTGAAATCCAAATTCAAGGTGAACGATCCAACATTCCATATGCAAATTGAAAAATGATAAAAAATGTATAAGAGACGAATACACAAACATGAAGTGAAATGAAGAGAGAATATAAAATCGATAGAGGAATAGTGAGCAATTAGCCAGTCGATGATTGGCGCGTGTAAACTGAAACGCGATGACGTCACAGGGCCGAACAGAAGCCGTTGTGGCGTTCGTAAACCCATCGGCCACGCGGACCGCCCTCTCTCTTTACAGTATATACGCACACTCGATACCTCTATAGCAATGGATGGCTACAGGGGACTAATGGAATTGATTAAAATGTGTTCGATCAACCGAACCACGGGCCTCCCGCTCTTCTCCTTTAACTCCACCCCCCTCAAACCGCCACTGCCCGCAACTACCATCACCATTTATGTATACATATATATATACTTATCGTCATGTTACTGGCGCTGCAATCGAATATTTGCGTTTAGGTACGTCGACGCGGAAAATGCTATCTTTGTCAATTAATTCAACCTGTTGTCCATGAAACGTTCCGCGGACGCGTCATTGGGAAAATTGGCATTCCCGCGTGCGCGCTTCATTCGCCCATACAATGCACCGTGTGTGGTGGAATACATTGACTTTTTGTCGAATTTATTTTTTCGTTGAGATATCAGCGGTTTTTTTTCCTTGTGTTTCGTTTTTTACGCTGCATTTAATTTGTTTTTCGATTTTATATTGACAATAGCGTATATTGGCAACGAGTAAAATCCCAGTGCGTTATGCCGTGTGTTATTTTAACAAAGAGTACACTTTGAAGATCGCCAATTGGAATTCAATGCATACAATTGATATGTCAAGAATTTTTCGTATGTGCGGATGAAGAAATTTACTCGGGCAAATTTTCGATGATTTGGATATTGAGAGTGGTGGTTGATGGTAATGTGTGAGGCTATTGAAGAATATCAGCAATGTAACATTCGCTGAATTTTAATTCACGTATTCGTGGGGATTACTCAATAAATTAAACATTCGATAATATTAAATGAGATAGACACGAAAATGAAAGGAAGCGAATTAATTTCGAGTTTATCGATACACTGCGTAGTTGTGATTTTTATTTGTTCACAGCCAACAGTTCCCAAGTAAGAATAGGATCGAGTATTTCTATTCCTTGTTCAGTAGTAATATAGAATTACTTCTTGGCACTCCATAAGAGGATCTTGACAAACGTTGGTATGACAACTGAGAACGTGCCTGCATGTACAAACACTTGACAACGTTTATGAGGCCGATGGAAGACGTCCATCTACACTTTCCATATGCAAGAAAGTTCAGTGGAACTGGGTGGGCCATATTTGACTCCTGATCCACTCATAACCGTTTTATATACATGATTTCATTTTGAGTGCCAGCCCAGGCATGCACGCGATTACATTGCACATTTTCAAGTCGTTAAAATACTCAAAATTTTGCTTTATTGATGCTGTAAATCATTCGCACCATTTAGATCCAACTATCCTGCATGCCTTCTCAATCATTTTTATATAATCATATAATCACGATGTCATAAATTACATGACAATATAAAAGTGTACATGACTCGCTCCTTCTCTTTCCAATTTTTCGGATTCCACCTGTCAATAACCACATAGATATATCACTAATAAGCAGCTCACTTGTCAATTTCACTGAATATTTATTCCATGAATACACACACACCACTTTCGATATACATACATAAACACATCAGATGAAGACGAATGTGATGGGAAAAAATAGTTGGAAGAAGATCAAATAGATATAACGAAAGAGGTTGAAGGTGAAAAAAGGACGAGGGGCTGCAAAGGGGATACAAAATAAAATAAATGGAATAGATGTCTCTGAAGCAAACCGTGAGTGTCGCTAATGAACCGGTCTCTCTCATCTCACTCTTGCAAACACGTTGTGGCCTATGAACCTCCTCGTTCCATCTCTCAGAACGGCACAACGCACGACCGGTCTTCGTTATACCCACTTCTGCCGTTAATTGTGTACGCGCCTACGTGTATGGTGCTGCGTTGCTCAGTCAGAATTAACTGATATCACGCGGTTAAATACTCGATATATTCACTCTGACCCTTGCGAATTTTCTTTTATTTTTCTTTTCCTCCCCTAGTCAATGGCCCATCACGCGTTAACTAACAGTGAATGAGGGTGTTGAATGAATCTAGTCGTGTCCAGCATGAAATTGTACCAGCAGTCCAATTGTTTTCTCCATCCATTTTGGTTTTTTTCGATACTGCTAGGAGAGAGGATAGAGACTAAGGAAGAATGAGATTGCAGGAGATAGAAAATTATTTAAAATTTATATTTCGTCATGAATTATCATCCACAAAGAACTGGAACAAGTTGTGCGACTGAAGACACCTGTGGTTCAGGATCTACCAGTGCCATCGTATGACAATCACGTGTTAATGGATATTAACCCCCGTCTCACATAAATTGAACCAAAAGAAATTTAAATGAAGAAAATTTGTGATTCGTAAATATAGCGCAACATATAAATCCCATTTCACGTGTTCATATTTTTTTGTTTCTTCTTCACTATGTTCTTGCATTTCATACATATACATATTTCAAGACGCGATCTTAATGGTGAATGTGAGATGGTACACGACAAATCCTTGTAAAGTATCATGCTCCAACCTGTTGAGGTTTATTTAAAAATAATTGTGCTTGTATAGAGGAATTTCCTATCAATTAGGGACAGGTTTCTCCTTGCGGTTGCACTTCTTCTCAGTTTCACGTTTCCATCTTCCTTTTCGTATACACTACATTATGTCGCCCTTATCCCAGATTGATTCTGTTGGTCATCCATTACATTTAATCGTTGATTCGGAGCTTCACTGTACTGTTAAAAACATGTGAAACGTTTCCAATCATTACACGCATATATAAATGACACAGCAGCAAATATCTTTACAATGATAATGCATTCGTTAATTAATAGCATATAATTCATTGAATGTATATATTAATTTTTTTTTTCTTTCCTGTATCTATTCCTTCTTATTAAAAATATCATGAAGGCGATAACTAATTAGAATGTACGATCATGATAGGATTTATATTTTCTTCTGGTGTGATTTCTGTTACTCGCACCCACACGATTCTCCATTCATTCAGGTAGACCAGTTTGCAATAATCGCAGATATTTGCAATTATCATCCGTCACAGTTGATGGTTAATGCAGACGTAGGCGAACGCTACATTGAAAATTGAGAAATCTTTCGTGTTGTTTGGCGCACCTACACACATAAAATCGAAATAATTTCAGATTGTGACGAGACTAAATTAATTATATCTTCACACGTTTAAATATATGTTAAATTCCGAAACGATTTCACCATCGTGTGTCTATTTCAATTCAAAGTAAGACAATTTCACTATAAATACTTCCACTTTATAAATGTTGTGCTACATTTCATCGCGGTATATTTGATGCAAAATCATCGTGTGTGTTCATTAGGATTAAAATTTAATCGCAGTGAAATATTTAAAGGTTGATGTGTACAATCGCGTGACACAATTTCGTCTCAGTAGTTTCATGTCATTAGTTCGACTATGAGAGAATTAATTGAGAGGAAAGGAAATGGGGTGATGGAATGATAATGAGTGTATCGTAGTTGTTTATACATTTTGCATGGCTTTTCTATTTCAAATCGCGCTCACACAGTTGCCGCACCTCTCATTAGCTCTCAATAATCCATTTGTCGGTTAATTAATAAAACGTCATTTACCATCGAGTATAACGAGCGCAGCGATATCTCGGACAGTTTTCTGTTTACCAAATAGCGGAATTGACTATGGTCGATTCGATATTGAATTGAAACCACTTTGGTATTTATGATAGTAATTGTATTTGTGTGGATGTATGAACATTTATTATCTATGCTCATATAATAGATTGGAAAGTTCAGGTTATGTCGAGGCATTTTCTAAATGCCAATACTGATTTTTGATAATGACATCGAGTTCATATTAACGTTGAATTCATGACAATAATCTTTAAATTGACTCAAGTGTGAAATATGTTCATTCAATGAAGTGCACTGAGATTTATTAAATAAAATAGAGAGGAAAAAAAATGGAAAATCTCACATAAAGCGATGAGTGTAGGAGTTAAAACACCAGCTAAACAATTGAAAATATCAAAAGCTCTTCTCAATATCTTCTTATCGAGTGAGCCTTAACCTTTGCGTTTGATTTCATCGTCGAAGGAAATTCTGCATTTTATCTTGTTTGTTATTTAAGTCGTACGAGATTTATTGCGCGCTGTTCTCATATATTTGAACATGGATATCTCACTTGTCTGTGTAACTTCTCTTCTATACTTCAAATGTTTATTAAATTTTATAGATTGTGAAGTAACGTTACTCCTCGATATCTTTGATATTGAGTATATAATAGATTGAATTCATGCGGAAGCGATAATGTAAAATATATAATACTAGCGATATATAAACGAACGATGAGTTAGTCGCACGATGCACAGTGTGAGATGGGAAGTTGAGATATACATCTATATACTTGAGTACATGTAATCATTGTGAATTATTGCCATAGTCGAGGTGAAGCGCCGCAGTGTCGCGATGAAATGACTCACAACCGGATTGCCAAGGCCCTGAAACGTAGCGTGAGGTCTTAGGTGACCCCATGATGTCCAACTTGGCATAGCCGATGTGAGCGAATACAATATCTCTATGAGTATAGTTAAATATGTATATGAACCATTCGTCAACTTCATTTGGACAATTTTTATTTCAACGAAAAAAATATTGCCTGATGAATTTTTTGACAGGGCAGCCATACTTGGAAAGTTGTGGTAATTATTTTTGAAATCACGTCAGCTACTGTTGTGGACTTCATAATTGATTATGCTGTCGAATAATGCGATGAGGTTTAGCTTCAGGATTTTTAAATTGGATATTTCGACGAGGCGATGCTGTGTATCCTTGTGAAACACTTTCGTCGGTATCATTACTGCAAATTCCAACAAGTTACATGCACAATACTGCGAGTAACCTGAAACTTAATCCATTTCTGACTAATAATAAATATTAATTGGAAATTATTCTCATCATCTAATTTATCCCATGTCAATTTTAAAATAATATTCTAATATGAACGTTGGAATGTCAAAACCGCTAAAGATACTTAAATATCGGTATAAAAATTTTAACACATTCTATACCTACACCGCATGATGATCCTCAAACGAATTACTTCACTGAATATGTAAAAGATTGCGTGGCCCATTGACGGCAAAACTCATTTTCATAAATTATATTAATTCGCTATGGGTGAAATGATGATGATGGTGGTGGTGGGACCATGTGCCTTAACTTGATTGGGTGACACAGAGTGCACAAACCCATCTACATTCACTTCTCTTTCACGATCTTGACAGCCATTTTTGGTCTACTCCTCCCCCTATATTTTCGCCAAGTATCATGTAAGTGCATATATGGAAATGACTCCCATCAATATTCCGCAATTTCTCGTCCACATTTCATACAAAAATAAAGGATAACTATCCAAAATCGAGAATAAAAGGGAAAAAAATTCGGTACATGCATCGGTACATTCTTCACGGAGTTTCCTGTGGCAGTTTCTTCATCGTTCCTCAACGACAAACACAAAATCTCCATAAAATTCCTCGTGCCATCGTCGTGTTAAGTCAGGGTTGTGTCCGGGCTCCTCGTGTGTATTTCCCCCAGTGCGTCTTAAATAAAATCAAACAACATAAATGCAATCCATACGGCTCCCGAATACGTTATCATGCCTAAGTAGCTTTTGTTTGTAAAACAGAACTTTTTTTTTTAGTTCACCACGATCTGCACGTTGTGACAAATGAAAAGGGAAGAATGAAACAACAAAAGCTGAAGGGTGAGAGAGAAATGAAGGAAGAATAAAGAAGAGAAAGAGACAACTGAGTTTCGTTGGCTTTGTCTTGCGAGTACATGTCGGTGCCGGTTTCGGGATGCGATCGGATCGTGCGGAACGCAACTCTTCCTCCTTTTTATGCTCTTTGGTTTCACCTCACTATAAGTCCAACCTCTCATTCCTCAAGTACATGTATTCAATAGCATATGCGCATTGTGATGTTCATCAAGGCCATACATCCATGTGCAATTTAATGCTTAAGATAAAGATGTTTATGCAGAAATCTGTTGTAAATTCTTCAAGGGAAATTACTTCATCACTTTTATCTTTTTCACCGATTCGATACGATGTAATTATCGAATAATTTTCTCGAACTTACTGTTCTGCACATTTTTCCTTGCTAATTCGCATTTTCACAACCTGAAAATGATAAAATTCGATAGTGAAATTCCTGATGACTGGAATTGTACCGGAATTGATGAAATTTTCTTCCAATTTTTGTCTCACTACCCCGTGCTGATCCAAGTTCTACTAGAACGATCTCAATTGAAAAAATTTAATTCACTTTATCATTCGCACAGGCAAATTGTATTACACAACATATGAAAAAAAGAGTCGCGACTTTCATTCCACCATGCGTATATGAATTTACAAGTGACTTCAACGAAAAGGTCGTGGCGGCTAAATTTGAAATTTATCGGGCAGGCGTGCGCATTAGTTACGTTTGTCGATTAGCCTCGTCACGGTGAATCTTGAGAAGCTCCGATAAATTACAATTTGCCACCTTCCTCTCTCCACCTTAAAACTATTTTTGGTGCGTCAATATATATATTCTTATGGTGTATATACTCTCCACCCAACGGTGCCTTTTATTATTACCTCGTGACTCGATCGATTTACACGCTGGCCCCTTTGCCGTTACGAAGAAGAAGGACGTAGAAGTACTGGCTTAATCTGTAACGAATCTATCGCAATGCAGAAAAAAAAAGAAAGAAAAGTGAGAACCAACTGTATAATGTCTCTATATGTATTAATAATTTGCAGCTCCAATAAACCGTTAAATTAATCTAAATAAATTTTAATTCGTCATTCAATAACTTTGTCAGGAGCAAGAGTGAGTTCAAAGTGAATTATTGTTATCTATATAAGCTCCAGTATTCAGCCAATCAAACAACATCAAGAAAAAAATTATTCCCCTGATCCAATGTATCATAAAAATCAATTTTTCCTCACTTAAAGTGTATCAAAAATTTGTTGTCATAGTATTGCGCATCATTCAATTGGTAATTGATGATCCCAGACAGAACTTCCAAAATTGTGCAGAATCTGGTGTGAAGTAGGGTGAACTTCTTTTCAAAACTGGCGTTGATGCTTGAAATAATTTGATAACTGTCAAACTATGAATAAACATAAAATGTTGTTGCACGAAATTCATTCTCAATTTCAACAAAATGAGAAGTTATGTGCGAAGGGCGTCTCGCTATAGGGTGTATATATGTATATAATGGACGGGAGTACCCCATACACGCGAGAAAATAATGTGAGAACGATTTCTTCACGATCGCATCATTATCTCGATCTCACTGTCTATGGCCCTGCCTCTCATTTCTGTATTATACTCTCACGATCACATCCCCGCCACAATATTTCTTCTCGTCTCGTCATCTCTATCGTCGTTTGACTCCTCTTTCTCGCCTCGATCTCGCCATGCATATTCTCGTGGCTTGATCTCAAGTGAGGTCTGCGTTTCGTTGTTGTTGTTTTTGTTGAACGATATGTCGAGCCGATTTCCTTGTCTCACAACCCTGCAATTACTATCTATATTATCTTGATGTGGGTGAAGTTGGTGGAGCTTTGGGTATCGATCACGTCGGGACAGCTCTCAAACAATCACGTGTGAACTTATATTAAAGTGAAACATATTTTTCTTCGCGCAATATTGCCGCTTGAAAAATTTTTACGATACCCACATAATCAAAAATTGGCTGGTTATTCGACAACTATTTCAGCTTCTTCTTCTTATTGAGCATTTTAACCCTCGTATGACGTCTCCAAATTCTTTATGGAATATTCTGATCATTTTGTTCATTGTCTAATTGTTTTCATCGTCGTGATTGTTTTTCAGTTTCAACTGAAGCTGTGAATGATCAAATGGAAAATTAGTAGTTTGCCTAATTTTTCATCAAACTCTGCGAATTCTAATTAATCATTTCTGTCTTCAGAGATTAATTTTTGTGCTATAATAAAAAGCTGGAACTATAAAAAAATATAATGCACTTCCAACTGTGCAAACACACCATACGATTTGCTCATATTTTTATGAATCGTGAAAAAAGCAGAAAAAATTAGCAACTTTGAGTGTAATTCTTTATAATATTTATCCATTCACATCACTTAAGCATCAATTGTTCGTGATATTCGCTAACATCGAATCACCGCGTCAAACAATTCATTTTCATTCCCCAAAAGTATTGAATGGTAAAAAAATATCATATTGAGATAAAAAAAATACATGTGGAGTTGAATCTGTTCGCGAATTTCGTGAAATTTCCAACCAGGCACCCTATAATACTCATATTGTAATCCGCGTGTCTATTGGACTGGCATCGAATCACTTTTTGTTACGGAAAAACCGCCATGTTCTTTGTTTCATAACGTGTGTTACGAGGCTTTTTTCTACCAGCAATTACGAGCTTCATTTTTTGGATCTATCAGACTCTACACAATAATGGCATTGGTTGTATGAGCGCATACAGGCAATTTCTTTTTTTTCCGTCTTTCATTTTTATTTTCCGACGCTTTTTATTTGTATGGTTGGCCTATTATTTTCGTTAACTACTGCCACTCCATGATATCGCACTGTTGATAGTCATATGTTACTGGTTATAACGTGAAAATAGCACGGATCTGCATTACATTGGCAACAGCTTCAATAGTGTACATTCATCCTTTCTGCACTTTATTCCGTTCGTATCCATTGTGTCGATTCCTATTGCTCGATGATAACAATCAATGGATGATGTTCTGCAAAGTACTTTTCATTTTTTTTCTTCTTGATTATAAAAAATGCCAGTTAGATCTTTTACACGATTCCATATTAAATTTCATACGACCATAACAGAAGTGCGAGGGAGAGTGTAACAATTGATACTTATTATTATCATCCTGCTTTTCAAATCTTTTATATTGCACTCGTTTGACTTCACATCGCTCGGCCCCTTTTTGTCTATCGAATCGAAATAATTCCCGTCGCTTCTCCACTACAATTCAAACTAATTACACAACTACATATATCGCCTCAACATATATTCATGATCATGCCGTGTCTGTTATGCGTTAGTTTGGTATAATTACTCGACCAGTAATGCAGGGCAACTCGTGAGTGGCAGCTCATATTACTCGCCCGTCCAATCCAAATGAAAACTAACCCCTTTGGGGATACTGAGAGCTGGTGGAGAAGATGAGGGAGATTGACACAGGCCTCGTGGACTGGTGAGAGAATGCAAGTGTATGAGAGATTAAAAGCGATGAGGACGAGTCTGTAATGAACAAATGTGTGAAAAAGAATTCAAATGTTTGCACATGTGTATATGCTAAACATATTGGAGAAATGACACCATACTTAATTAAACACCTTCAGAACCTCAAGCAACAGCTAATCACAACAAACAAAAATCACTTGAAAAGATATCTGAGAATAATCATAAAAATCCAACACTCCGCGACGTTTCTATGGACATAAATAGATTCAATAACAACATCATTGACATTGTCAAAACTGAATTGTTTTGGCACTTCACAAATGTTCTACATGACAATTCATTATTTCGTATAACCTCAAATATAAAGATGGAACGATGTTGCCGTATACACTTTGGATATAATAAATGGCTCAGCAGAGTCGAGATTACGCGGCAAACGTAAGTCTTGTTTGTAGTAGATAAGATATAG
Source organism: Meteorus sp. PSUC_FEM 10030008 (assembly GCA_018881525.1). NCBI lineage: Eukaryota > Metazoa > Arthropoda > Insecta > Hymenoptera > Braconidae > Meteorus > Meteorus sp. PSUC_FEM 10030008. The sequence goes on from JABMBR010004491.1 coordinate 13,064, forward strand.
GAACTAACGCGCAACGGGATGAAGAGACTGAAGGGAATGAAAATGGTGAGCAAAGGAGATAGTGATATATATGAATGTGTAGTGAGGGATGGAGAAAGACGAAAAGGACTTACGCCTCTATCGTGGTGGCTTATCTCTCAGGAAGTTGTCGGGCAGGACGTTGGGGCAGCCCATTTAAAGACTCGAACGTTGTTTAGTCTGTAAACTTCTTCTTGGAAACGTGAAAGAAAGTCACACCTTCGTCTTTTAGTTTAAGGTATATACACCTTTTGTCAAGTCAAAGGGACCGGCGTGCTGGCACATTATATTTTAACATGAGAACACAAAAAGCATCATTCATATATTACCTCCAGAGTTTTTCTTTTCATATTCACGTTTATATATTCATATAGTTTTTTTTTCCCCTCGTTATTTGCTTGAATAAATATTTACTCATTTAATATTTTTTAATGAAAAATAATGATTCTTTGCGACACTCAATTGTTTTGTATTTCTTTTGTCGAGAGGGACACATTTTTTACTTTTGTTTGTTATGAGAAAAATATGTATTTAGCTGGGTAACGAGTCTTCATTTCTGGTCGTCATTACCGGCATATTGCGTTCAAGCAACCCGTCGTTTATACGGGGTAAACAGTGCGTGGATGCGATTTAATTGAAACCCGAGACCTCCTTGACCCTCGGAATGACTCAGTACTCTGAGTTGACGCGCTTGCAAGAGAACACAAGAGAAAGACACAGCATCGTCCATTGACTTGCCGAATGACGTAAGCAATTAGCGCGCAGTTTTGTTTGCGCCGGTACATGAGACTTAAAGTTGTTTGAGTTCGAGTGCGCGGTTAGGCCTCGACGACTAGTGAGACTCGAGTCGCTCTATACTTTACTCAGCGTTTTCTTCACTCGCTCTCTTGACCACTTTTTTTTCCCCTCTTCTTCTTTTCTCTCCCTTTTAATTTCATTCCTTCTAATGCTCAACGGCACATACATTCGCATTCTCACGCTTCTCAAGTCGTTTCCAAGCATATACAATTATTGGTACAGTAACACAGTCATAATTGTACACAGCATTCGATTGTTTTTAAACAGTGGAATTTGTCATCTCTGTTGATTTATCCATAATCATTCTGCTCTGTCAAAATTCTTTATAACTTTAATATTGTTGACCTTGCACAACAGGACCGTTGTCACAGCTTTAAAGAGATCATCCACGGCCACATACTTGTGATGATTATCAAATTTATTCCCACACAACAGAATCAGCAATGTCACTATGACTTCAAGTTCATCCATTACCGAATCAATTTACAAGTCGATTGACATGAATTCAATTTACTGCTTTAAACTCGTTTTGAAAATCACTTTAGATTTCTTTAATGACAATTTTTTCAAGTTGTGTATCCCTCACTCTCACATATTGTCAGACTATAAATCGCACGTATTCATTCAACCCTTATATGACTACGAAATCAACTACTGCCTCATATGTATACTCATCGCTGCCATATTATAAATGGCAGCAGCATCAATCCGGATAGTTGTTGCAAGTTGCCTATTTTGATGGTGGCAGACTATTTTTACTCCATCGAGATTCAAAGAAAGACAATGCCAGAAAAAAAATTCTTGTACAGAGACTTGGGGTAAAAACGAGTGGTTATAAACTGACTTTAAGGAATAAACGTAAATTATAAATAATTAACGCATTGTGCACGTGTACGAGTACTCGACGTTACTAATTACTGGAAATTTGATGATGCGATTTTATATTTTGATTTGGCATATTCGTAAAGTGTAGAGTACCAAATAAACATTTAATGCTTAACGAAGCAAATTGCAAATGTATATTTAAATTCCCATTGAAAAATGAATTACGTAATTATTTTTCCACTAATTTTTTTTTCTCTATTTAGTATCTCCCTTCCTCAATTCAGTTCTGCCAATCTAATAATAACATGTATAACTTTTTTTCATTTACTCCTGGCAAAATTCCACATCGTTATGAAGAGCACAATTTTCCTTCAGTGCACTTTTATGTATTTAATTGAAAATTATATCAGACTTCATAGTTATATATATGTATATATTTGGGTATATATTGAACGGAACGAGTGATATACTCCTAACCAGTCAATGAAATCTATCTTGTCGATCGAACGCGGCGTCCAATTACCGGGGTTATTAACTAAGCTTCTCGTTCGTCCCCTCTATCGTTGCCATTCTCGACTTCGTCGACGACGTCTGCCTGACTGTCAGAGATATCCAATGAACCAGGTATATATAACCATGGTTGACCCTCCTCTATTCATAAACAAACACATTGACTATCTCATTCCCGAAACTATCAAATATTTTCACTGTTTTTTACCTCATTATCCGCATCTCCGAGTGTTTATTCGATCTCTTAAGACATGATGTACGACTTCATTTTATTGATCTTATCAAATCAAAATTGGAAGGTTATCTATCAGCTTATTCGATAATATTTCTATGTAAAATTAATTTTAAAATGTGGATTGTGATAGGATCAACAAAAGTGTGAAAATTTCATATTGAATTCTCCACAATATTCACAACATCATCAATTCAATTCTCATGAGGTGAAAAACAGTCTGGATGTTACTTTGACTCCAGATAATCATTGCAGAACAAACCTTCAATTTTGTGGATTGATCTGATTCTTGAATCGAAAGGTCCAATGACATTTGTTGGGCATTAATTGACTGACGGTTCAGGTTCAAGCATTCTAAGTGATGCGCTGGTCAGGAAGATCTTGTCAGCTGCCAAGTTATCATGTACAAGAGCATCAGCATTTATACGGGTATTTAAATGTCTGGTTAGAAAAATGAATAAGACAAAGCAACTAAATATCTCATAGAGTTCAATGACTGTGGACAAAAAAAAAGTGTCATGGATCCTCAACTGATTTTTCATAAAAGAAATAGAAGTGCAGTGTGATAGTCTTTCGTATCATGCCATTTTTCATGCTTCATTATATATCTAACGAAGTAACAGTAGCTCCATGGCTGAGAAATCATTTTTTTTTTCGATCCGTCCCCTTTTTTTCTCGAATGAAAAAAACTAGCGCTAAAAGGGCGTACATTTCACATCCTCCGTTTTATAATTAATATCGCATTTAATTAAAAACCATTCACTGATATATAAAAAACGCTGATCCTTTCTTCCTTATGGTCTTTTTACTTCTCGTCATGCGATACATACAAAACTAACAATTTTCAACATTGATTAACTCCATGTAGAATTTTGATCGGTGTTTTTGCTGGATAAATCGCACCATCCCAAAGACCATGGACCCAAGATGACCGTCCGTTGTACAGTGAGGTCTTGTATATACGCTGTCAGTCAATTATGCTCTAACAATGGGGTTACATTTCAATTACATCACACGCCTCAACCGTAACCAATGCATCGAATCTCTCGCGATGCATATAGACGTAGTAAGACAGTCTTGATACGCCTGTCTGTTTCAATTTTCTACTGCGGAAGAAAATAGAATGAGGGAAGAAAAAAAAGGTGAAACAAAACTGAGACGTGTCGTACATACACTTTATCCAAATTATCTATGTTGCTGCGCGTCCTCGGAATATTTTCAGCCCCTTCAACTCACCACAAACAAAATATACAACATTATCACACATCATCCGTACGCTTCACAAATTCATCAGATAAAAAAATATACAACTGATAAACGCATCTAAATATTCATACATGAAAATATCGTAATTGAAGACAATAAAAAATTTGTTCCCGGGGACAAAATTGGCACCTTGAGCGTTTGGTTTTGCGCAAGCGCATAAAATGATGCACATGAATGCTGTGGGCTGAAATTTCAGCGAGCCGGCAACGCCGAGATACTATTGAGGCTCGACGGCTTCAAGCCGAAGGACGTACGGACTGAGAGAGCATACAAATGTGAATATGTGAGAGCAAAAGAGAAACTTGAATTTTCTTCAATCCGCATCCCACGCCATTGTCCTTTGTCGCAGTTTGTCTCTTTTTCTCTCTTCCTCCGTCTCCCACCTTCACTCTTGTTCTCCCTTCCCGCTCGTGCTGGTATCCTGATCTCATGGAATGCGGGCGAGCTACTCTATTCATTGGAGCATTAACGAATTTCTAAATCAACTCCATTGTATTCACATATGCAGCATAGAGAAGAAAAAAAAGCAACGGACAACATGTCGGAGAACTCACACGCTACAAACGCACAGTCATATATAGTTACGGAATTATTGTGTATACCGAAGATGGCAGGAGTGTAAATAGTGGAATTTAATGCAAACTTAATAATGAGGCTAAAATAGTTAAATATCAAGTTGTACCATGTTTCCCTCTAATTGGGTCGCAAACGTGATATACCATCTGGAAAATCGAGTTTGCTGTGTGTGCATCCAGTATACTTGCCGGATTAAATTACATTCACTCACAAGAGACTTAACAACATTTAATATCATTTATATGTATATAATTTATATATAGCCATGCATGTATCACTATTTTGACTTGGACCAATGTAACATGCAAGCGAAGAATTTATATGAAAAATGTTGGGGTATTTTGAGGTAACATTTTTTAAATGTCGAATGTTCGTTTCACCATCTCTTTCGCTCCCTCTGCATGAGATGGCTTTTTAGATCCCCTGTTGCTTGGAACACATCCCAATTCACGTCTGCGGTTAAATTAAGGGTGGACCTTCTCATTTTCTTAAAATATTAAATCATCGTTGTGTGTCACAGCGGGGCTGCTATCGTGGCCACCAATACTCTTGCCCCTTTACCCTTCGTATTGCCCCATTGCTTCAAACTATCTTACTTTCTTTCTTCTTGTCTTGCTCACTCTCATTTCAACTTGGTGAAGAGAAAGAATGGTTAGCTGACTGGTAAACCGGGATGGGAAAGGAATTAAAATTCATTGGTCCCACAAACCCATGTCACCGGTCGAGTGCCATCGTAAATACCTAAAAAAAAAACCCCCCTCTCACGTCGCTTGTCGCTCTTCGATATACTACCATAGCGATGCAATGCCGACGTCGCCGCGGTGCCGCTGCGGCGCGCGGCCACTCTTCCGTGGCGAGGGTCACCATAAAAATTATACTCGCGCGCTCGTTCGTAATATCAGGAATTGAAATCTCTACTCGAGTGTGTGCAGAGAGTCACCGATGAAAGTCGCGTGCGATTCTTCTTCGTCCTCCTCGTGTACTTCTCCCTTTATTTTCCTATCAAAATAAAGAAAACGAAAAAAGTTTCTATAAATATACATACAACTGTTGTGTTGCTGAGATATGTTTACTCCACGGATCCTATGTCGACTTTTTTTTTCTTGAAACCGCCATTCATGTGACCTTTGACATTGTCCAAATGTCCACTGCTTACCATTATTTATGCATTTCTTATTTCTCCGTTGTGGTTGTTTGAAATTGAAATATTTATTCGGCGTCCAGTAATTTATTCACAGTACAATTGTCATTTCGAATAAAATTAGATATCGTGTTTCACTTGGAAAGAAATATCTACATAATCATCATCGAACATAAATTGCTTACCCTCATTGCACAAAGTTGATGAATATTTTTCGTTAGAATATGATAAAGTCCAAAGGATGATTGATAGACAATGATTTATCGAAACAATTTCATGTCAATAGACACATTCACGATGAAAAAAATGAGCTACTGAATTCATCAAGTACTTCGTGAGGAAAGTTGATTCACAATGAACGGTTTGAGATTTGTCTGAATATTTCATGTGTGCAACACTGAAAGAAGAAAAATTATTCATGTTCTAAAGCGAGGTTGAATAATAATTCCATGCTGGAGATGAAGCTGACATCAATAGTTGACAACCATTCACTTGTCCAAAACCAGTAAAAACTTTGCTCAAATCAATTATTCCCTGGCTGAAATAGATAAATAATCATCATCAAATGACATTCTTGCGGTTTAAATTATTAGCGCGCTACCACGACGACACAAGGATACCGGTCTATCAACAAAGCTAAGCAGCATTCAATCCAGTCAACAGTTAGATCGCTGACCGTTAGACATATAGATTTAAATCCGATACGATTGCTTCTCAAGTTTATTTTTTATTTCCTATAAAATTAATTGCATTGAATAAAACTACCGTTGGCATAGTTTGTTCAATGTGATTGAAAATTATTGATTATGAGATTAAGCAAAAATAAACACGTTCACAACCACACTTTGAAAATGGTATCCAACCAACAGAACTACAAAACGTATTAAAAGCCATTATAAATAAAATAATACATGTGTGGGTCATAAAATGAAACATGTAGCAATGCATAGTTTGAATGCACTGAGACATACGTTGTATAGCACGCAATGTGAGTGTGAACCATTACCGGGTGTCTGGGACTGCGCAACTGGTTTCGTTTGCCCGAGATTTTCATCTGTTTTCTCGGAAACTCGATGGCCGTCTCGAAAAAACAAACTGGTTACTTTGGCATAATGTGACGCTGAACAAGAGGCCACAACTGTAGTTGCAGTATATAACATAAAAGTCGAAATAATTAATTCAAAATAGGAAGATTATAAACTTCTATCGTAAATAACTGATCGAAGATACTGAACAGCAAGTTGAAGGGCGAAGGAAAAAGACAAATTTTTTTACTCACGTATTTATTTCAAAAACATTAGGACGTGAATAAATTGCGATAGTTTATTAAAAAAACGACGCATCATTTGTATATGTTGACGTGACAAAACGGAGACAAACTTGGAAAGGGAACTGATGATGATGAAACACATTTGCATGTGAATAGCGTCATATATAGAGAGCACACCTGCATGATCAACAGTAAGATTATTTTCTCGACTACACACGTTTTCTGGCAATTACGTGCGTGAAACCCACCACGTAGGTATTATCATTTTAATTTTCCTGGACTTTTATTTGTTAATCCCATTGAAGTACTTCGACTCTCCAACCAGCGAGACAGGTGGCCCTTCCATTGTTGTGGCGACTTGCACGATGTTGTTATAATGGACGCTAAAATTATGGCTTCCAAGTCAGCTTCGAGAGTTTTTTTTTTCTCCACCTTTGCATGCAAAAGTTTCAGTTACTCCTGCTGCAATATGTCGTTGTATCATATCTGATGTATTCGAATGAGAGAACACTTTTTCAAGTCGTGAGTGTATTGTCTTTTCATTGTCCCACCAAATACATGAACAAAAGAAAAAAAAACATCGGAACATGATAGCTACAGAGCCATACTCGAAGGAATATTAACATACCCTATGACTACCATTGTGCAAAGTGTTCGAACTAGAACTCATCGCCAGTACAGTTCAATCCACAAACTGTAGAAATAGAATCAACAAAACTTGGAGACAGCTCTGACTTGTATGTAAACCTGTGAGACAACGATTTGTACATTTTGTCTGAAATTTTTTATCTTGACATTATCATCGAAGTGTTTGTTTGGCAACTGTATTACTACCGATAGTCATAACAAGCCTTCAACTGGTAATTTTCGATATTCCGATATTTGACGCAGCTGTTTAATATCGTTCAGTGTTTCCAATTGTTTCTTCTTGCGAGCGGCATTGCTGATGGTTCTCCAAAGCCTTAAGAATAACATAAACACACTCATTATCTCAGAATTCAATTTTTTGTTGAACGATATGGTACGTGAATATCCTAAATTGATTAATTTCTTTGTTTCCTCAATTAATACGTCAATCATCATACATGTATACACGTAGACAATATAATGATTGGGGCCATGAACGATGCTTTCAAGAACATGCGTTCATTAAATGATCTTCAACCTCTGAAAATTGTGTCATTATCTCGTCACTCACTGTCACGATAGTAAATGAGGAACCAAAAAAAATCTACCAAGTTGATTACTGCCACACCATACAGTTTCCTATTATATCTCGTCCTTTTTCTTATTTCATTCACTCTATATTTTCATGTCTTAGACGTTGAAGCATTCTATATGAGAGTCAATTAAATCCCATTTACACGCTATCTAATTCTGAATACCGTCATTCACATCCATCAAGGTCGAAACATGAGAAACTTCTCAGCTGAAGACGTATTAGGTGTATTAGTGGCTGAACAAAACTTTATTTCAATTCTCCTCATTCATCTTGCGGACAGTTGAAGACTTGGATGATCAGCAAATCTGATATGATAAGATTACTCGAATCAACTTCTCGAATATTTCAGCGGTCGTGCACCTGTTTGAACAATACTCGAGCTGTTTTTTAACTGGGATCCATTTCCTTGGGAATCAATCTGTTCCCGCAGGTAGTTTCCTCTACGAATCAGGAATTGAGGATTCTGGCGGGAGTACTACTGATCATGATGAAATGGAGCCAGAGTCCTGTGCAGGCCAAGTTTTTTTCTTCAAATCAACACCAACGAGTGAATATTACTAAGGAACAATTCACATATTCGATTCAAAGTGAATTTATTCTAATATTTGTTCAAATATTCCATGAAATCCTGTCCAACACTTCATTTGAATTTGAACCTCCAAAGTTCATATGAGAGCCGAATCTTTTCACATCTCCAGCGCATCATAATTCTCAATGCATTGACTCAACAGGATCAGAGTTTCATCATCCAGTACCAGAGTATTACGTCTACATCAAAGTCATGTTCAATAGATTCAGAGCGCAATCTGACAAGGATTCAAATGTGATCTTAATCAGCGGTTGATGGACATTATATGAAAGCATGAGAATCATTGTAAAAAGGAATATTGAACAATAGAAGATGAAGAATATTCAACCTCGGGGTGAAAGAAAGAGTTTTGCCATCCCTGTGACACAGTTCCACATTCCTTCATCTCAACGGGTGGCCATTCTTCGAGTATAGTCGTCTGAGTCAGTCGTATAAGAGTCGATAGTTCCGTTGTGTGTTTTTGTGATTGATCACGTGACCTCGTCATTCGGTATAATAAGATTGCTTTTAATCTGCCAGAGGATGGAATGGCTCCGATGCTGCGTCGCGGGACCGCATGCCAAGGGTCCATCGTTCTTTCTTCCCTTTCTTGCCTATTCCTTTGATCATCCATGAACTCCGTGGTCAGCTTAATACTTATATATACTCTGTGAGATTATTTATTCTCGAAGATAGAAATAAAAAAAAAAGCGACGGTATACATCGCAATTAGTCTTCATTTTTCATTTGAATGTTGACTTCTCATTTTATTCATCCACGATATTATTTAGTCAGCGCAAGAAACGTGAATATTGAGAATTGAAAATGAAAATATTCGCTCTGCAGTTGAGAAAACACTTCCATTTGTTCAAGCAGATAAACGGAACTATGAATATATTCAGGCCCTGGAGCTTTACCAATGCAACCCGTCATATTGTACTTGCATTCAACATTCTTCTGCAAATGTAGATGTATGAAATTTTTCGCTTTTTTTTTGTTTTACATTTTATTTGACTTTCCAATTTGAATTTTCACCGTGCACCTCACATGTCCACAAGTGCGTAAGTTTAATAACCCGTATAGTAGATAGAGTAGCGACGGCAAGAAACCCGCACGCTTAACATTTCGACGTAACCGACCGTATTTTATTCACATTTTATACCCAGTATATTCTCCAGAATTATATCCGATTATTCAAATTAGCAACCCTCGCCGCAAGCTAACCGCGAGTCTATTCAAATTTATGCAAAAATTCTGGAAAACGTGAATTCTTTCGTCATATTAATATAAATCAATTTATCATACTTCTACATATTTTCTACATCGATGTTGGCTGTAACTTTCTCATGTTTTCAGAAGTGTTCAGACGTTATAATGCCTTGAGTATGGATGAAAATGGACACGTATTCTACGATTCATTCGATTTTATTCCCATTGATATGTTCAAATTATCGACGGATGAATATTCAATTTTTAAACCACAAAAAATCATGATAAATGATAAATTAGTAAATTTCTTCAGTTGCATTGCAATATTTACTATTGAGAATTTTGAATTGCCGCGTAAAAAATCTTTGTATTAATATTTAATGTTGCTATCATATTGATCATTGATGATTGCAGAAAATGGCAAGGCGTGCAGATTTCCTAGCGACTGATGTGAAAAGTGGTGTTTAGGTGAGTAAACCGAACAATTTTTTCCAACACAGAACTAATCATTTCTAATACAAAGATAAAGCCTCCATACTCAGATAATTTACTAAAACTTCCATTGATTATCCACTGAAAACAATGCTCCATCAAATGCAAAATATCTTGAGACATCTGAATTTCAAACCAACGTAAATTCGCACGCGCGTGACACAATCAACGTTACCAAAAATAAATCTTACGCAATATTTATTTTCGTTGATCCCAACACTTTCCTTATTCTGCGTCACTATGAGAAGAAAAAAAAAATGTTTTTCAACTTACTATCTCAGTAAAAACATCTGATGGTAGCTGTATAAACGATATTTCACAAAGACACCACCATATGATATTTAATCAGATACCCAGTGTAAATAATATCTACGTTATATGCCGTGGAATTCCATCCATTTACCAATATTATTGCACACCCAAACGGAGGTTTTATTTTGAAATTTTAACTTGATTGACGAACATACCTCGTATATTATCTTCCATCTGTTACACAAAAAAAAAGAGGAAGATTATTATTTGAGTACATACACATGTGATATCAATATACAAACTGCAAATTCATGTGTGTAACCAAGTGTGTTATATCCCATATTCGAAGCTTTATCGACCCTATTCACATATTTAAAAATATATTGTGTTCTATATGGGAAATGTAGTAGTTTTGCACGTGTGTGATACGTGACAACAAAGCTTCAGATAGGGAGTAAAAACACTTGGTAACACACTTGGGTTTGAAGTACACTCTCAATATTAATACAACATCATAGAAATTTCACTAGAATAATTTGTTTGAATTAACTTTTGATTCATTTTATAACGCAGTTCATTTCTGAGTATAATGATGAGCGAATGTTTGGTTTGATAATAATCAAAATAAATATCAGTGTGCAATTAGCACTGGAGTTACAAAATGATCACCCAAGATAAAATGAATTTAATAAGCCTCACGTGAAATCATTTCGCTGTTTATCGTGAACACATCAAACGTATTTTAAATGAATGCTGCTCCACAAAGTGTTGTTCATGAAGAAGATTATTTTTATTATGCTCCGAATTATCGTTCGCATTATGTAGACAGGAATTGCGGCTGGATGAATCCATAATTACGTGATGAGAATTAATACACGTACTCGTGTTTCTGTTCTGTACGTCACTCACAATATTAAAACTAGTTCTAAAAATTAAAAATTGAAGATGAATCTTTTCGTTTTCAATCTTCCACTGTATAATAAACAGAATGAAATAAAATGTTGCTGGGGAATGAAAATGGAGCGATGGGAAATAACTGTGCAATCAGAATGTGCTCGTCAGTGAAAAA
>JABMBR010004492.1:0-24480 GCA_018881525.1 Meteorus sp. PSUC_FEM 10030008
AAGATCTTTCAGATGACGAGGTGGCCGAGTGGTTAAGGCGTTGGACTGCTAATCCAATGTGCTCTGCACGCGTGGGTTCGAATCCCATCCTCGTCGATTGTTTTTTATTCATTACATCGAAGAGCTTGCCAATACTTTTTTTCTCTTCACTATGTTTTTCCTTTGTTTATTCGTATCGATGTAGTACATAACCACACTTCAACTATTCAAATCTCAAACATGAAAAATCTCATGAAACTCTGTTCAAATTCTTGGTATGACTTCAAAACAAATAGTAACAGAAGAAAATTCAAAAGCTAATGTAGAATCACAGCACCCACAAGTATGTAAAAAACGAAAATATTTTGATTTAGTCACTCGATTTATGAGTGATGAATCGATTAGTGAAACTGGCATTCCACATCCACGTGTAAGGAAGTCCGTAGGTTCTGTTGTAATTACAGTCACCATTTTCCGAAAGTAATAACGAAGGGAACAGCAATGAAATTGTAATGTTGACTGATACAGTTCTAGACAACCGTCCAAAATTTCCTGAGCATCTTTTTAATGTTGAACCTACACAAATTGATGAGGTCTCAGACAGTTTTATCGTCACTCGTATACACGAAGAGATGAAAACAGTTACACCACTGAAAACACATGGGAAATTCGAAGCTTTGAGATCACTGATAAAAAAATTTATTTCAAGTTTAATTATGAAAAAACATCCGAAGGAATATGAGACTCATGTGAATGAAAATGTATTATTGCCAGCAGAAGAATATCGAATGTTACAACAGAATTATTTACCCAGTAGTCCCAATTCATCAGAAAAGTTGCGTATTGAACATGAACATATGAATGATGACCATGAAATCCAATTTAATGAATCAAGAAAAATGTCTTATCAACATCGAGATTCTCAGACATTACAATCAGCAGGATGTGACGTCGCTTGCAGAGTGAATACTGACAACAATGCTGAATCAATCCAGTCTAGTGTCACAATTAGTAAAAGTTCGGAAAGTACTGTTGATAAATTTCCCCAACAGTTTGGTCATTATTCTGAAAAACGATTTGTGATTGACAGAATTCTCTCTGATTTTTCACTACAAAACAAAACAATTCTGCTGGGAGCGCATTCTTCAAGTGACGAATCGTAAAAAGATTTTGAAGGGTATTGATTGAGAGTATTAAATAACTGACATTGACAAAAAAATAATTTGAAAATTGTAAAAAATATACATCACTCCTAATGAAGTGATGATAGGCTCCGGGGGGATTCGAACCCCCGATCTCCTGTTTACTAGACAGGCGCTTTAACCAACTAAGCCACGGCGCCAACTTGAAAGATATTCCAAACTGATACTATTTTAAATAAGTAGATATCATATACCTATTAAAAATCGATTAGTTTTCTGATATATCAAATCAGTTGAAAAAGCGATAAATACAACTGGAATTGAACGCGTATATATATATATATATATTCATATGTCGCACAGTCAATTATGTTTATGAAAAACCGGCATTGCGGCAACTATTTCTCTATCACTAATTCCAACTTTGAAATCGAACGCAAAACCACGTGAGACAAGGCAACGGATTATCCGAAATATGTTTACTGAGATGGTGCAGCTAATTTATTACAACAGGAACAATGCGACGAAGTCAAGCGCATAGCACAATTCATACCGACACGTTACATTTGCTTTTGGAATGTTTACGCTTCGTATGAGTCCGTTCAATAATGACCCAAAAATAGCGATAATGTGACCATCAAACATCAGCGAAGGAGAAATATTGTTGAAGAAACGTGGGAATAATCTTGATTGTTTCATATTGGAGATTACAAGAAGAAAAAACATCGATAATTGGAAATTGTTGATGCTAGCGTGATATTACTGATATAAATTAATAGCGTTCTTCTAAAATGATTTGAAGCAAATTTTTTTCAATGTAATTGTTAAGTCAAACCATCAGGAAATAACATGCAATGAGATTTAGATCAAAACGGAGTACTCAAAACTCGTGATTTTCCGAATATGCAGGGACAGGAAATTCCCGAATCGAGAATATTACTTTGTTCAGAACAGAAACATCAAGTCTCTCGTGTTAGTATATCAAAAAAGGAGAAAAAAAAGGTATACAGTAGTAATTCACCATCAAGTCTAAATATTACAATTTGTGATTTGAACACGATTTCAACGTGTAATTTGCTGGTTGGACATCTTCATCCTGAAAAGTTGAGTTATTGTAGGGGAGACATAAAAATGACAACAGAGATATGATATGTGCTGTGTTAACCTATCAAAAAACTTAAAAGCAGGATACTGTAAAAACAACTCAACAAAACCACCATTTCATGCATAAAAACTTCATTGTATATACATGGTTATAGTCAGGATCCATTTTTAAGGAGTTTTAATGATTGAATTGACCGATGTTGTGGTCGCAAACACAATTACGAAGTGTTACCAAGTGGCTCATGATAAGATTTTATGTGAATTCCCACCAATCTGTGATATAATGAATATTATTCGGTTATATGTGCATAAAATGAAATAAATCTACACAGAGGAATCGATATGTGTGTACATACATAAATTAGCGTGGAGATTTAAGAATATAACAATGAATACAAGTGAGTATGATTTTATTAATGCAAGAGATGGAATGCGTGAATGATATTGCAATCATGCGCAGAACCAGCATGAGAATGATCGCCACGAGGTGGTGAGGTGTTATTGTAGTTGCAATGTATACGGTTAGAGTTTGAGTAATAACCAGGCCAATTTCAATTAAGATCCATCAATTCAATGTCCTTTCTTCAAAAACCTCACTCCCTATCTTTCTCTTCGACAATCCACCTCTACTGTTAAGATCGACTTCAGATATACTCGCTCAATGGTGATACATATTTCGTCATTTCATATGACAATAGCGATTAGCTATCATCACTTCCATTGCCGAAATCCGTTGTCCAGGATAAAGATAGGACACGTTCGTCAAAAAGAATCGAAGCTGGTTATGAAAGTGCGAAGAACTTTACGAGCCCGCGGATCGAGTCGATGCTTGTAGTGTAGTCATGTAATTTTTATTGGAAAGTAACTTTCAATTTGTGTCATGTGTGCAAAACTCGAATTAACAGCTTATTTAGTAAAGTTGATCGTAAGTGTGTCTTCTAGAACTATAGTAACTTCCGATTGATGCCCATGTTCTTCTGTATTTGTCCAGCATACATTAATTATGTGCAAACAAATACTCAATCACAGAAAATTGTTATTTTCGTTAGAATGTTCTTCTTAGTGATTAATTTATGTTTATAATGCGTCTTCTGTCTTTTTTGGTCGTCCGTTGACGTATGCCGTTCTACTTACTAGGTGTTCGATGAGGAAATCTGAAGTCATCGACACATTATTTCTTCTGTATTCAAATTTCTATTTCAGTATCAGATGTAATCGTTTTTATTACAAAAATGTTGATGTTCGGAACTTTTCTGGTAGATATGCAAGTTCCTGGCATTCCATACTGCGATGAATCCATATACTGATGCATGCATTTGCAGATTCAATGTGGTGTAATACTGGTTCGTTCAGATTATTGTCCTCCCTAAACGATTCTTCAATTGTGTCCACGCATGAACAGCTACGTAAATGATCGAATTTCCAGCATGAAAGGCAGCGTATGTTTCAGTCCCTGAGTTCGAAATTGCGGTGTACAGTAAAAATATTAATGGCGAATTGACGATTCATTGTAACTCTCACAGAATTTATGATTTTGAAGTCATTCCCATGACAAGAAATTTAAAATTTACTTTCATGATTTCAATTCTAGATCACGTTGATTGAGTCAGTAGAGAACATTGTCCCCATGATTGCAAACAAACCGTCCGATCGGATTGCGTCGGAGACTTTCACCAAGTCTAAGAAAGTTGCTCACTGTTGCACAGCTTAGTTTCTTATAATCAGGTAGCTATGTTTTCGAGCTGAAATGTGAACATATTTCTCGGGTTGTACTAATAGCGTTCCTAGTTATGAATAAGAGGATGACTGTACAATCGTTTAGCTGACATGTTTGTATGATCCAGTCAGTGTGCGTTGAACTCTCAACTGCGACGACTATTTCTCAATGAAGACACCAATAATAAAAAAGGATTGTCTTGTACTTTCCAGAATACAAAACTTGGATTCATAATTTCTTCACAATTATCCTCATGATTGAAGTTTTCAACACAGTATGAAATGTCTCGTGGCAGATAATTCAGAACATATGATAGAATTTCGTTATGTGAGCGTATGGTGTCAATGTCCCTACCCCGAATGAGTGGAATTCTCATGGCTTCCTCGTTTGGAACATACCTAGCATCCCGAAAGAGGATCAACTCGCATTTTTGAGGATCCATTCGCCAATTCCAAGTAACGTGAAACTTGCTCGTTTCGTTAACTAAATTTTCCAGTTTTTCTCTGATTCTATTGAGGGGGAAATTAGCGACATGAATGATCAAGCCATCAACAGATGCAATGGCATCAGTCTTGTTGCCTGTGTTCTTCACGAAATAGTTAAAAATACCACCGGTGTAGATTAGAAACACTAATAGCGGGTTGACCGTTTTCTACTAAAGTCCTTCATGAACCCCATAAAATTTTGAATTACCAACTTTATCTGTGATATAAAATTTACCACTATGTATCATACTAGAAATGCACCTGAGTAGATACACTCAGAACTTTTTCTACAATGTGCTGAATGTTTTCGGCACGTCGATAGGTGCGGTTCCAACTGCTTCCCTGTTGAGCAATTGTTTGTTCACATCAGATAGCAGTCTGTGAATCGCGTGGGCAGTTGTCATATCCGTATCCAAACTTTGCTGCGAATTAGGTCGTTCCCTGTAATGTGTTTTGTGATGATGTTGTTGATCAAATTTGTTATACTTATTGAGAGTATTATAGAACGGTATGGAGAGTTAAATAACCATATTACCTGACAAGTTGTTTGGAACGATAAACGGTATGTGCTCATACAGTCGGGGATCTTATTCAGTTGGTTCTTTAATATCATACACGAATTTCTCATCGTGCAAAAAAAATCCATCTGCTCGTGTTTCGTTCATAGATTATCAGACGGATTCATTCCGCTAAGCACTATCATGCAATATTTACTGCCAATGAATTTTTTCAAATCACTGTTGCAATCTGTCATCTTCTTCATCGCTTTTTATGTAATTGAATCCTGCTGTTGAAATGTTCAGACGTGTCTACCAGTTTGTGAGATACAACAAGTGCATCCGATTTATCCTTCATGTATGAGATAATTATTCCATCGCCACGTACAGTGGGATCAATCTTGCATTTTCTATTATATTCGGTAAGAATGTGCGATTCGTTTCCCATAATTGGTGGATATTTATGTCTGGGAAACTTTGTCTCCGCAAACTTTTTCATTTTTGAAGTTGGTGACAAGATATTTGATGCTTTTTTCCTCAAATGCTGAATCTATGTGACAGCTTCGGCTGTTTTTTTTTCTAATGATTAGAAATCTGTATGAAGGTCAAGTTGATATTCGATGCTCAATGTCAGTATCGGCTGTTATTGATCTGCCATTTTTCGCAATCGTTGAATTGCGTCGGCTATCAGATAAGCATTGATCCAGCGATGGTTGTTGTAGTATATGGTTTGTTTTATGAGATTACAGTTCCGTTCCGTATCTATTTGTCCAACTATCGCACCAGGATTATAAATTTTATCTTGTCGATTACCAGTGCGGTCCCTCAATCCGGAGTGTCTGGCAGTTGAGTCACCTGAAATCGAATAATGATTAATTAACATCTACTTTGACGGTCCAATTTAAAACATAAAAAATGACTTCTATTAAGGGATGTTTGGTTTATACTTATATCATACTTCGTTTAACTAGAATGGCAGTTCCACCACCATAGACTTCGTTTCAGTCAACACGAATCATATCAAATCCAAGAACGTTAATTTTATACAAATTTATTAAGCTTCATCTTTGACAGTGTTTATATGACTATATCCTTGTTTAAGAGGAATTGTACTACAGTAGTTCTTTTTCTTGTATTCACGACTGCCATTTCAGATTGCTCAATCTGCTCAGTCAATTTACCTACGTTATATTTAAATCAGCAAACATATTCGAAACTCATTCGAAGTTATCAGCCTTAATGTTCTCCTAATGTTTCTTCGACCCATGGCTTTCAGTTCGGGATGTTTCGAGTGTACGAGAAATGATGAATATCGTTTTCGGTGGTCATCTTTTTTTTTGTTTATCATGCATGTTTGTTCATCTGTTTTCTGGGACTGTTGCCAATCTGCTATGTGTGTCTCCATCAAAACTCGATCCCAAATTTCCAGTCTCAGCTTCACGTCGCCGTGAACGGACTGTAGTGAGGTTAGGTTGCACTTTATTCGTATTTGTTTTGATTCCAGATTCATTCAAGAAGAGTTCGTACTTTTCATTAAATTAACATGTTATCGTTATTATTGTATTTTTACACAAGACAGGCACAGTGAAAACGTAGTCAGTGTTCCATCTTCTTTCACAGTTTTTGTCACATGAGAACTGCATATTCATAGGTTAAGCCCGTAGATCTGTTGTCAATATGTTCACAAGTTCGTCAAAAATATTTATGAACGCTCATTACTCATAAATAAAGATGACCGCGGTAGAAAGTACGTCACTTTCACATACTATTTGTGTCTAATACTTTGGGATGAGCATGAAAAAAGAATATGACCCCGACGTGATTTGAACACGCAACCTTCTGATCTGGAGTCAGACGCGCTACCGTTGCGCCACGGAGTCTACTTAATAGCAAATTATAATATAACATCAAATGAACTAAACAACATTCAATAGGCAAGTTCTTCAACCCTAATACAATTCAGATGTTCATGCAAAGACCCAAAAATGATCAACATAATTTCAATCTAACTGAACTAAGCGGCAGAAAATACATTCTATAGAAGTTCAATTGCTTCGGTCTTCATCAGTTTTACACCCAACTAATTCTACATCTAAAAATTTTCATCATGTTTCTATAAACCTTATCTGTTATTTCATCTAGTTCATCTCCTGAAAGTGTTTCGACTAACACATATCTTTGGAAATTAATCAATATCCAGTTAATGGCGAATAATCTGCACCTGTATCAACCAAATCTGTGAGATGTACTAGAACATAACCTAGTTTTTTCAACACTTATTCATTCGATCTAATTCTAATTAACAATATAAAAATATGAACAATAATGCAAACATGTAGTTCAACTGTTCTTAACGGGTTGTCATCATTATTGGTATGGAAGATGATGAGAAGTACGCAAAAATGAAATGCGGTGCGTGCTCACATCCCGCATGCGAGCCCCTTGTTATGAGGAACCCATGTAGTTAGTACACCTAGTATTTTCTCCCCACGTTAAAGAGAGTTTCGCGCGGGTTGTCTCATTGAGCCCCTCT
This sequence comes from Meteorus sp. PSUC_FEM 10030008, assembly GCA_018881525.1. Taxonomy (NCBI): domain Eukaryota; kingdom Metazoa; phylum Arthropoda; class Insecta; order Hymenoptera; family Braconidae; genus Meteorus; species Meteorus sp. PSUC_FEM 10030008. The sequence goes on from JABMBR010004492.1 coordinate 7,458, forward strand.
TACTATCAGGCAACCATGAATGCTGCAGTAAAATTAATCGTCTCTCCACAATATACATTCAAGCGTTCACATCGATGGCTTACTCACACTTTGTTGTATAATGTATACATTGAAACACACTCTGCTTTACAATACAACGTAACCTTGTATAGATTAATCTGACGGCTAGTCTCACCAAAGCCATAAGTATTACGATATTCCGTTATACCTTGACTTTCGCCCGTGAGGAATTTTTTCAACAGGAACGCATGCTTGTTGGTGGTACACGTGATGACGAAAGCTTTGGGAGCAACCGGAATGTCGTTGGCATCAGCGACTGTGTGAATATATGCGTGTACACACACTATAGAAGATTCGAGGTGATAATGGCCGTTTTGCTAAGGTATACATCGAAAAAATTTAGGGGAAATTGTTGATATGATGTAGTGAAATAAATTGTGAGTTCAATATTTTATGGAGGTTGAATATTGATTAATAAATTTAGTCGAATTCGATGAAATATATTATTACCTGAGCTGTTCGTCATTGATTATTGGTGAGGTAAGCGATAATTCGAAAATATTTGGGGGAAAACAGTGTCATTGCACTTTAAATTACTTGAAATATATAAAATGCATATTATTCTCTTGTTCTACAGAGGAAATCAATGGTTGATTGTCCAACTATGAAGTATAGTTGAAGCAAAAGTGTTTATTTTATGATCCGACAATTGGTCCTGCCGAAAATTCCCGGGCTATCCGAATATTAATGGACCAATGACCGATGGAAAGGGTCGTAGATGGCCAATAAAACGTCGTAACGTCACAGAGGTGCCTAGGGCCCATGCGGCTCTTCCTCAAAATTGTGTCTTTCCGATCCACGGATAACATGATGGCAGGAGAAGGTACGCGTTAGCCGTTTCAGTTCAATGTTCAGCATATTATACATCGAAAACTTAGTAACAGAGAATAAAACTCTTCTAATTTTATTCTTCTCTAATATCGAGTCGGTTGATTTGTTGATTATGTCCATTCCGCTTTCTAACCGCACAACCAAAATTATACATTTCATTTCTGTTTTTCGCCTTTGCCCATATCTATCGAAAACAGGAAGCAAAGTGTACTCTGCTGAACTCTTGTATTATTGCCAACATACGTGTTTCAGTATAGAATGATGCTGTATGAATATGTAACTATATTTTCGTGAATATAGATACAGCAGATGTTTCCACTGCACATGTTTTCCTGATATTAGGAGGGGCCAAATGAGCCAACCCGCGCGAATGTTGTTCCACTGTGTACGAACCACGAGTAACATCTCTGCAGTTCATTATCTCCTGCTTCATCACGGAACGTATGCGGGATGTGAGCACGCACCACTTGACGTTTTTGAATCACAAGATAGAGATTCTGCTTATATTGTTGTACACAGATGTATCGAACAACAAATGGTATGCACAGATTGAAATTTAATAATTAGAGAATGATTATTCTGAAGTGAATGAAAATCTCATACTTGAAGCTCATCGCATTTTCGAATAATTCGTCATCCTGTCCAATCTCACGAAAATTTCTTCATCATTCCATCATGACAAAAAAGCATTGAGGTATTTGAGACCACAAAAGTACATCCATTTTATATTTCTTTTGTTTCTGCTTCTTTTTTCGTATTGAAAATTAAAAATGTTCGTGATTCAGGGGCGTGGTCCGGGGTGGCATCTTCAGAATGAAACCTCTATCAGGGCAGCACGCAAGTCTGGGAGTATATAAAACCAGCGCACTCTTCTTTCTTTTCTTCATTTTCTTATTTGTGTACGTATGTGAGGAGTGTGTTTATATTGTGTATACTTTTATATCTATATAGCTTCTTCTTTACCATAGGGGTAATATCATCCACTCGGGATCGTAAACATAGATGGATGGAGCTCATTTGGAATACGTATATAATGCAACACCAGTAAGCAATATGATATTGGGCTGCGTTCAATATAATAGAAGATGAACTTACACTCCGATAATGGGGCATTGAAGCGAATTGACTTGAGCCCCCAAGAACAACAACTGCAGCAGGATTTCATGATTCGTCAAGAGCCATTATTGGCCGTCTTCCTCAAGGACCCTCTTCCATTTGTCCCTTTTCTTTCAGTCTGCATATAGTACCCACAGGCATACTGTATAATATATAAGTCAGACGAATGAGTGGACAAAGAGAAGCCGAAAAAAACAAAGGTGACGAGAGTTCTATCCCAAGCGACCTCGCATCTGCTTGGGCGAATGTATCATGTATGTATATGTAGAATGTATGGTATGAGAAACCTTGTACAAGGGAACTCGCATTTGAGTTCATTGGACTGTTCTGGTGTATAGAGTAACTAAACATTCATGTACTCCTGTTAGGTGTGAACCACGGCGCCGCGTGCCGACGCAACCCATTGGATCATGTTAAGACTGCTGGATCCCGAACTTGTGCATGTTTGTGTATTTTTCATTATGTTGGACCGAAAAATATCGATAGAAAATTGAGGAATAGAATGCGGACCATTGAACGAAATCTTGTGCGGTCTTAGATGAATCCGTTTGGTAGCGTTAGACGGATATATTCACGATACCTGATGATCTATTGTAACTTAATCAGAACTCATATACTTATTCATGTGTGATTTGGACGGCGGTTTTCATGGCATCTTGCGCATGACAGTTTGAGATACCTCGAAATCTATTGGAACGCAAAATTTCTGTTCTTGTAATGTGACTTCTCTATCTCCAGATAAAGGATTCCTTCATTGATAGAATAATCATAATGGCAATAGCCAACCCCACTATTTCGAGCATTCGGAGACATCGAGATACAGTGATATAGTTGAAGAGTGATAAAACTTCGTAATCGTACTGTACCTGAGATTAGGAAAGGGTATGTCGGTGAGAAAATATAATAGTTTAGTACACGGAGAAAACAGTCTCTCAAAAATTACCCTCAAAATTATGTAACTGGACGACATCGTGTTATTTGGGGATATTTTACGAAACTTCCTGTAATTTTCCAATATCTTTCAAGATAAAATCTATAATGTTGCAAAATGAATTGAGGATAAAATTTCGATGCATAGAAAAAATGTTATGAAATTAGTATATATTACCCTTTTTCGATGAAAAAGTTGAGAGGTATCTAGAACAATATAATATATGAAAGATATATTTTACCTGACACTTACAGATTTTTCCATATTCATTGATTTTATCCCGCAAAATAGAAACAAAAATTTCAATGTTTGACGGTGAGATTTTACCCTACAGCATGACAGACGATCGGTCGATATCAACGATCATTGTTCGTTATCGACTGTGCAGCGGTCTCACACAGGTTGGTGAAAAACAAAGCTACGAAGCAGTGTATCCGTGTACATCACAGTGTTCCCACGTAATAACTTGTGTTTTTGATTATCTAATGAAGTATTGAGTGTATCAATTTGATATTGAATCATAATTTCATTATGATAAATAATTTTTCGAATCATTCTTTCGAATCGATTGATCTTCATGTATTTGTCGACGCCTGTGATTACTGCGTCGTGTTTTCATGCTTCTTTGTCTCCACGTTCTTTTTTTTCTCTTGCTCACTTACAAAAATTTTCCACGCATACATGGTAAAATTGTCTTGACTGATTTTCGTAAATTCCTATGTTACCGATAATATTTACCTGATTGCAACGATGTCGTCAGATTACTACACAAGATTGTAATTTTCCTAGCAACTTCAACATTAAAATTTCATCAAAAATTCTCTCAATCTACATATGCGTGAGGAAAAAGTTTCAAATTAAAATTTGTTTGGGCTGTCAGGGGGTAAAAATTACATGAAAACTACCTCAGTTCGCAATAGTTGAAGAGAGTAACAGTAAAATTGTCTATTGTACAAAGTAATCGACAAAATTGTTTGAAAGACAAAGCCTGAGTTCTTAATTCGACCTTTATTTCATCAACATTAGCTCAAACAAAAAAAGTTCGTCGTCCCATGAATATAAAGATTATTTCTGTGACGAATTTTTAAAACACGATGGAATACCGTAGAATTTCAATTTCCTTCCACATTTTTGTGCGTATAGAAGAAAATCGTGGGAGGGCCAGAATGCATAATAAAGATTACTGTAGAGAGATCTGTGTGAAAGTCGCAAGTATTGGTGCATGTATATGAAATCATTTGAGCATACATCAGTATTGGAAGGTATGAAAGAAAATCGAATCGGAAGAGAATCAAGGTTCTACTGTACATCCATCCATGCCCTTTCATTGTTATAACGATATTGTGGAATTCATAAAATTAGTTGTTAAGAATTACATTTTTATGATTTTTCGTATCTCTGATATTCCGTATCTCGCACGGAAGGGAGCCAAAGGACAATTTAGTTACATTTAGTCTGCATTCCTGTTCTTGAGATAGAATTATGATTTAAGAGTGTTTCACAGTTCATCCTTCGAGAGCTGAAGTCGATCGTTATCATTACGACGCTATCAGATTTTCTTTATTCACAACCTATGGCTATGCTGAAACCGCGATGAAGAAAGTCTCATGTACCTGAAATCTTACTTCTCTCACCAGTCTCATAATGTGAGTTTGTGTCCTTTCTGTATTATACGAAGTCACTGAATCATTTTTTCGCCTTTTCAGAAAACTATCGATTTACTTGAGGGAACTCACTTTATTTATTATTACAAATCGATTATTATCATTGCAGAATCAAAAGATAATTAATTCAATAGTACACTCGACTTGCAATTTTTTTCTTCTTGAATTATTTTCACTCAGTCATTTCTTCCCTTATTTTTAGCACCATCTTTGAATTCCCTTCCACATTGGATCACCACATTGGATAAACAAAAGATGAAATATTAATCGACCACACGGAACCTCCACAAATTGATGAACAAAATCAAACGTTTTCATGATTCAGAGCGCACGAGTGTAAATAAGTGACAACATATAAGAATTAAGCAGTATATGATGATACAAATTTGATATATGAGGAATCCCATGAGGATTTTATATCCCTTTACCAAAATTTGAATTTTGTAAAGCAACTGTTCTCCAATGTGTAACATCTTGCTTTTCAACATCTTCAGGATCACCTTCTGGATGCCAAATGTAGAAAAAAATCGAGAGTCTACTAGAATTACTGTCACTGGACTCAACGTTAGAGGCTTTCGTCAAGTGAGAGTGTTACAACACCAAGTGAAAGTTCCCTTGACACCAAATAGTGAAAACATTTCAGATGTAGTACCAAGATGATTCTCTCAAACAATTAATCTACTGATACGGATCATCTGGTAGGACTTTTTGGCTCGACGAAGACAGCGGGATATACCTGAACCTTGTTCAATTCAGCTCTCTATCGTATAATTTAAGATGATGGATAATATTTGAACGTATGGATACTCCAAAATGAATAATCGGTGTTCTACATGAATGTGGAAAGTTTCATCAGAATTTCGCACAACAATAACTGATGGTATAATAAAATAATGAGTTCAATAAGGGCAAAAGCAAAAGCTTTGGCAGCGGTGGGATTCGAACCCACGCCTCCGAAGAGACTGGTGCCTTAAACCAGCGCCTTAGACCGCTCGGCCACGCTACCGCGGAGCGGAAATTTTTAAGGGCATTATAAATAAAAAATATTTTTTTTAATAAAAAAAATGTAAATCTATGCATGAATTGCATCAGTTGATAGGAATCAATGGCGTACTTATAGAACTACTACTACATTATCGTCAATCTATTTTTGATCTTCCAATTTCAGTGACAAGAACGTAAAAATAAATTGGTAGTAAATTCCGCTGAGTAATGTATTATTCACGATGCAGATTTTTTTCCACTTATTTTTTCTCACATATTTGCTCGAAATAACCAAAATGCATTTGTGTGTTAATATATGCTGGTGAGTAAGTGATCCATATATAGAGACACGCCCACGCAAAAAATTCACACTCATACACGTGAATCCATGTCACGAATATATATCGCCACAGACCACCGCCGCTCCACACTTTTTGTGAGCTTGCGTTCAACGTGAGAGGGCTTTTATAATCAGCAAAGCAGGAAGTTTTCAAGTGTGATTTCTTCGAGTGAATACAAAATACAATAACGTGTAGATAAATTTGAGAAAAATTGATAGTCATCATCATCTTCAAATATGCCTGGACGTCCACTTTGGCAGGTGAGACTGTATTGAACTCTTCCATTCATGATAAGGACATCTCTTACAAATAATCCGGTATAAGAATCCAATCCGATGATATTACTTTTACAAATGACATTTGAGTCGTTAGGAAAAATGAAGCTGTCATCATCCAACTGTCATTTGAATTTTGCGCGCGATCAAATGCGCACGCAAAATATAATATTCGCGCGAAATTTCGAAATTGCGAAATATTTTTTATTATCTATTTCAAGATTAATTACGTATAGTTTTTTTATTATTCTTTGAAGAGATAAAGTTAATGGAAAATTTAAGTAAAAGAAGTAATTTTGTATTTGACGTCTATGAGTTTCCTGAGAACAATAAAAAGAGGTGATTCAACGGATATCATTCAAGTTGTTAAAATTCCCGTTTTTCCACCTGAATAACTATAACTCCGTATAAAAAAAGTTTCAACAAAAAAAAGCGATTATTATTAGCGATCATTCTTCACTCTCTTGACATTGGTTTTCATATCATGGACAGAGTAACGAATGTTAAATTGGTCCATAACACACTTTTGCCTTATTACGCATTTTCATATTGCCAATAAATGAAAAAAGAAAGATGTTCAAATCTCCCCACGTTATTATTATGCGCGATTCGTTCTTCCAGTGAATGTTTACGGTGAGAAGTGTCGAATATCGTCATAAAATTAAAATAGACAAAACATGAAAATTATTGAAGAGTAATAAGGTTATTTATAAATAGTGTTAGACGCCCTTGTAAATTCGTAAAATTGGTACGGAGCCGTGACCCGATCCAGTGAGTGAACACGCCAGAGAAAATTCAACTTGTGTGTTGTTCGACCTACGAATGAATCCAGAAATAAACGCATATAGACGTGCCAACCAAAACGTTCACGAATTACATTTGCTGTATAACTTATTCTCTTTTCTCATCGCTCTTCACCTCCTTATCGCACACATGTTGATATCCAAACTTACGCCATTTTCATTTGAATTTTTACTTCTTATCCATGTTCTTTATTGTTAGAATCGTCCAGTGCAAGGCGCCATGAACACAAGTAACCGCAGTACATTAAGTCGTAGATTTCGAAAATGATGAAAGATATCTGTCACAGTAATGACTGTGGTGCTTCAACATTTATTACATCTACCATAATTCAAACCATCCCGAATTATTATTAGAATTATGTATTCATTCAACTCAAATTAGCAGAACCAGGTCCAACACATATTAATAATCCAGGATAAAGTTCCATCCCTCTATTTTCGTTTTTGCGATTACCCTCATATCAATATCAAAGAAAACATTTCCATTTCATAAACTTATGAATCTGCGTACGATTTCTCTCGATCTAAAATGTGTTGAAATATTTCGGAAATTATCAAGACTTTGCATTTCAAGTCGACTCCGTGAAAACTCTGCAAACCTAATTCATTCACACGTATTTTTTCACTTACCATTCAAACATGGCAAACCAGAAACTGATAAACAATAACCAGTGAATAATAAAAAAATGCCCAAATATATTTCTTAATAAATTTATTCATAATTATAAACAATCGTAAAAGCAATAATCTTTGTGAATCATCAAATCTGAACATTAACATGTTGATTTGTGTTCGCCAATTTTTCACCATTCCAGTAAAATGAATATGTTCGTGTGTTTGTGTTTGTCGTGTAAATTTTTGTATAACGTGTGATGTAATGTTTTGTTTTGTATTTGTCACATGTCATTCATTAATGTCTCTGATGTGTAGGTGTAGATGCATGTGTGGGTGAATGTGTGCGTTCTGTGCAATCGTATGAATAAATACGAATGATGTGTGTTCCTCTGATTTTGAGTTTGCAGTAGATAATAATTGGCAACACGAAATATATCGCATCATGTAAGTGATATCACAATCATTCGTGTAGTGATTCATTAAGTTTGTGTGATCTGTTTTCACTGAAATTGGAACTCTGAAATTGTCGTTCTTAATTTACATGTGTCGAGTATTTCCAAAACCACCGTGACCAGATTGACTGGCACCTTTATTGAATCCCATTTGTAGATTGAGTTGACCTTCACTAGCTCTCAATTGATCCTCAGTGAATGTTCTCTCATTTTTGTCAGCCATTTTTGGTCCCAGTCTTGGTCCTGTGTATTCAGGATGTTTTTGTGTCTATACACACAAAAAAAGAAGAAGTGAATTTACCTTAGGTAATGAATTGAATGTTTCAAGTACTCACAATTCTTCCGAGTGCATACAGGCACAGAGTTACTTGAGGTATATTACGTCTCTCAAATAAATCTGCTGTTTGGAAAATTTCTTCTTGTGGAACGCCATAATTTTTAATAGCAGCTTGGAACCTATCCATCGTACACAACATTATTGAGATTATTTATTTTCATTTTGAATCTAAAAGTAAGAATTAATATCCAATTGTGGAATAACTGTCATTACCTTTGCACATTTTCCATTAATTGGAAGTTGGTGCCTTTAGTTTGAATTTTTTTAACTGATCCTGGTGCGATTTTGTTGATGAGTTGACAAAGAACAACACCATCTTTCAAAATATCTTCGTATTCACCCTTTGGTAATTTCTCACCGAGTACATCCTCAATCCAAGTGAGTACCTCGGCTTCCTGTTCCTTATTACGTGGCTATATGAAGGAATATTTAAAATTAATTTCATTGACATTTTAATTTTGTAAATAATTTTTAAGTTACACATCAGAAATTAATTTTTGTAAAATCATTACAACATACAACTGGTGATTGATGAATGATGATTAATTCAACGTTGAAAAAGAGGAAAAGTCATTAGGAAAATAAACTCATTGGATAACAGATTATGAAAATAACTCGCAGCTGTTATCAATATCTGATTGTTTGAAATGTTCTATTTCATTTTGTATTATTGGAAACCCCGTTCAAATGTTGTGCAATAAATCAAGTCGCGTATCAAAGTGCCAGTCGATTAATCCTATTTTCATGATATTGAATTACCGTTTTTATTTCTTTCTTTATTTGCGTCTATGACGTCTCGCAGAGATAAACTCAAATCTCTCGTACATCATGGCGATATTTATAACTCGAATATAACGATCGTACAAAATTTATTATCATCATTGCATCGAATAAAATTTATATTGCAACTTATGTATTGTCGTTTTGTTGAATATTGAGAAAAATTATCTTGGCAATATTTCTTGCCATGATGTATTTTTAGATATTATAAACATGTTAAACATCTTTGTCTGCCAATATTTTCCTAGCGTGACTGAAAATTTCCCATCCGATTAATCAATTGAAGAATCAATCCATCGATATCATACAATTCATGGCCATTGTCCATTTTTCTTAATTGAAATTAATCGGATGGCAAAGTGATGAAGAAGAACTTCCAGCTGCCCAAGATTATTCTGGAGTCTCTCGAACGCTTGTTCGCTATATACTTGAGATTATTTTCAGAACATTTATACACAGATATATATTTATATTTGTTGGATAGGCTGCAGATGGCCGGCTCGTCTTTTTCCCATTAAAAATACACCGGAAGTCTAATTCGAGTTTAGCAAAGGTGATCTCATTGGAAAATGAATAAAAACAATCAATTCATCGTTTTTTTGACATGTCTTTGATGTATCGAATGAGATTTGTATATTTTATTCAACTTATGGTTTCATTTAGCATAATAAATAACTCTGTGTAATAATAGAATTGGAAAATCATTAACATACCGGCATGTTCAATGTTGATTTAGCTGCCTCGACAAATATATGATATGAATGCTGATTTTTTCCTATGATTTGATAGGTCGAATTTCGATCAATTGATCATGTAAACACTGTTGGCTATTTTTTGAGTTATGCGTCTCTTGTCGGACAGAAACTAAGTCAGAATCCCAGCGTCGCGACGCTATATGCTGGCATCCCCTCCCGACAACAGGACTTCCCGATGCTTCAACATAAGGCGTAAGCGCATACATGTAGATATTTGTTGGCACTTTTCCCACTGGGTATTCTCACACCCCCGCTTATATTTTTTTTTTTTTTTTTTTTTCGTTCTTTTTTATTACTTGCTCACTTCTGAGTCCATTTGTTTTGTCATTTTAATCATATATTTCATTACTTTCTTGAATTTGTAGCGAATTTATTTAAAAATAATTCTGTATTAAATTAGATGGAATATTTGAAAGGAAAAAAAGAATATTGTCACACGCGCGATGCTAAAAATGTGATAATTTTAAAAGTGGATTCTCATTTTCGGGTGGTGGAGAATAAATTTTTTATCCGCAGTATTCTTCCATGAACGTCTTGAAATTGGTAGTTGGATGAATATTTTGAAAAGATACAAAAAGGTTTAAATTGGCGATACAAATGTTTTTTTTTTAGAAATATTAAAACTTTTCATTCGAGATTGTCTGTTGAATCGGCTATTGAGACTCATGAATTCTGATAAATTGCGCTGATTTTTAGCAATTGCCACTGTTTTTTACCGGCAATCAATGCGTCACATAAAATTGAAACAATTTATTTCAAGTGCAAACGAATTTTCCCTTTATGTAAAGGGCGAAAATACGGAATTTATTACTCTGTGAAATTCACTGTACTCCAAATTTTCATAAACACAATATAATGGTGGCGTACGTGAGCCTCTAAATATTGTAAATATGATGCATGTCAGTTCTGACAAAAATGTCATGTGAATAATAACTCGCAGAATGTTTGTACACTAAACTAAGAGGAATATCCACATCATCATCACTCAAACCACCAATTAGATACGTCGGGTGATTTATAAATATTTATAAACAAAATAAATAACAAAAGCAACATCGTGAATTATTTTTATCTCATAAGAGAAATCAATGAACATTATCAACAATGTTTATTGTTAACAGTTCCTACTGTGAATGATTGAAACTTTCGTTTATGGAAATGCCCAATGACGTCTATCGTAATGGTATAAAAATAGATCTGACAACATCGTGCATTTTGGATCAGTAATGCATGAAAAGATTAATAAAATTGAATAATATTATCGTCATCGAGTTAGGTGTGATTTTGTGTTGAAGATAAAAACAGTGGTGTAGCGTAATTTTTGGAAAGACGCCATCGTCAATGCCTGTGACACCACTGCCGCGTTTAGATTTTGTCAATCGACCATTTAATTTTGTCACAACTCGCGGTTAATTCCATCACATAGTTTACCTACCTTGAAATTATTGCTTAAGCCTAAAAGCTACCGTTTATCTTTTTGGTACGTAAATAAAATTTACACGTCAATGAATATTGCCACATTGTTTGTATATTTCAGGTACGAATGAATGTTATTCCAATGATAAAATCGAGAAATGATGTTCAGATGTATTTGTAGGTGTCATACATGGTGACATAGAGCTTTAAAAATAAACGCGACTCTTGCCCCAGTCAAGCCCATCAATTCGATCGCTCAAAAATAATAATCAAATGATTATTTCAGTATGAATAGAAGGAATTTTTATTAGGATTCCGCCACAATGTTATTGTTGGAAAAAAAATACACAATGAAATATTTATCATAGCAATCGATAGAAATAATAGAAATTAGATATTAGACAATTTGCATATTCAAAATGACGATGAGTTGGTTTAAAAAAAAGTCGTAATTTCCGATTTTTTATGGATATTTATGAGAATGGTCATAAAAAAATTGAATCACATCAGTTATCATTCGAAATTAGCGCGCGTAATGCCTGAGCTGACTCAGTCACAAATTGTATTCCCATACAACTGTGAAATCCTTCGGAAATGACATGGATCCATCGAATTCCTCGCATGATGTGCTGAATATCCAATGAAAAGAAGAAAATATTTCACCCCTTTATTTATTGCATCATCTGATTTGCGACATAGGGGATGGAGAGGATTTAATTCATAGAATTGCCGCTACGCGGCGAAGGCTATTGGCTTTTCTCACTCATATACAGATCTTCGAAAAGTATTAACTCCTCGACTATTTATATAGTCAAGTATCTTTGCGCAGTGGCGATATCGTAACCAATGAGGTTCTACCGAGGTGCGATTATTGCTAGTTGAAAACTTTTACCAATACCCCGCCAAGACGATGTGAAATACCATCGGCTACGGCAATTTTTGAAAGTTTCTGCGGAAACTGATAGAATAAATGAATCTTAAAATCATTCAATCGATCTGAAGATGTGTCATCGATCTTCAAATTCACCCTGTAAATCATTTAGCCCTTCTTTCTAGTTCACATCTGAAGGAAACATACAATAAAATTCTTGTTGACACTAAATTATATCACATGTCGTCAGAGACAAGGGTTTGCAACTACGTTAATACATGAAAAATTCTGCAACTCCATATTTATTTGGATCAATTAGTTGGAAATAAGTGAAAGGGTAGCAAAAGATAAACAAGAAACTAATGTTTAGCTGCTAATCCAATGTAGAATAATTCATGCTGTGACCTATATAGGTTACTCTCCTCTGATTTTGTCACATAGAGGGGGTACATTGTACACCGAGTTTGGCGCAGCACACGTTGAAGTCCGACTCCAATATTTATCGCACAAATTAGTGGGAATTGATGTAGCTCTCTCATTCTTGAAAAATGAATGCTCATGAACGAATTGGAAAGTGTAACGACCCTCATTACCTATTCAGCAGTCACTCTCATAACATTGTGTTTCTCATTCAAGGTTGCTGGTAAACGTGAACCGGAACAAGAAGCAGAGGCACAAAGATGGATTGAACACGTGATAGGCGAGAAATTTCCATCAGGTAAACACCAATGCCTAGACATAATTTTCCGAATATTGTCTAAACATCGATTGACTGAAACACCAGGAATTTATGAAGCAGTAAGTTGTTCCCCACTCGGATAAAATGAGGCGCGAAAATCGGGGGAAGTAACACCCCTTAAACAATATCGATTGGACACTGGGGTATGCATGCGATATTATATGAAACGAAACTACCCTCCTTGTGCTCAATTCAATCGTGCCACTTCAATGCCAACATGTTGCTCGGATATTTAGGGGTGGAAATTTCGCTGCAAGCCCTTCAGAATCATCCAGGAGTCATTGCTGAATGGATATCTCAATGAATGCTGATAGTAGCAGGATTCAAAAGCCCAAATTCTATTCTGGAGATTCAAATTTTATATCCGAGATATTATCTACCCTCTATTCTGTAATAGTACCCTGTTCATCAGAGGTGGCGTGGGTTCGCAAGTTGTAGCCATTGAAATACTTAATATTGTGGGGAAATGTACATACACTGTAAATAAAATGTGATACAGACACCCCAGAAATGACAAACCACCCGCGTGTGCATGTGTTCCGGATACAAATGTCAGGGTGCATGACGTCGCAAAGGTTAAATGGGTGAGTAAGGTCAGTATTTGTGGCAGAATTGATTGTTTGATATGAAGTGTTGTAGTACAGTAAACTTCGTGGTGGAAATAATCCAAGAATGTTGCCTTAATTCAACAAGTTTTCGTATCATGGTAGAGGGTGCAACTCGCCTCCTGATCCTCATGCTATCCTGGCAAAGCGCGCGCTTTGTTACGTCACAAGTTGAAGGTCGGTATTCTATTCACATTGAAGGAAACGATGAAAATAATTTGATTGTCAAATTCATGAAATCCCGTTTACCATCGAAAATTCATTAAATTGATCATCTCTTGAATGAATGTTCCTCAGGCACGAACAATTGTATTGGGAGCAAACATCCCTTATATATGTGTCTAAAAATTCAGCATAATGTCCTATTTGAAATCATAGTCATGAAAAACTGTTTTACACCACAGTTCAAGATGAACTATCTAAACATAGGCGTATCCCATTTCTCAAGTCATCATCTCCATGTGAGTGTACCAACATCAAGAACCTTCGTAGTTCGATGAAGAATGTAGTGGAAATTTTTTACATGATATTTCGATGTGGCTTCTTTATTCTATATGAAATATCAGCAAGTTCTTCACTTCGTCGCACAAGCAAGAACAGAGTATCAACTCAATCTTTTCATAATATTCTTCACGTTACCAAAAATTCACCCTGAATATCATATCATTTCCGTTTTTTTCACATCAATTGTAATCCCAGTACGGATATCCTAATGATAATAACTAGGGCCAGAGAGTTCGTGGGGAAGGGGAAATACTAATACATATAAAAAAAAGAATAATACGTGTATGTGTGAAACAGGAATATTCAGGTTGAACAAAAGCGAAAAAATGTCAACTGACTTAACCTCATTTTATGAATAAACAATGAATGTAGGATTTGTAAATTATTCGAAAAAATAATTCAATTGATATTTTGTATTTCTCAATAGTACCTACATTCATTGTTTATTCATAAAATGAGGTTAAGCCAGTTGACATTTTTTCGCTTTTGTTCAACCTAAATATTCCTGTTTCACACATACACGTATTATTCTTTTTTTTTATTTGTATTAGCATTTCCCTTTCCCCACGAAGTCCCTGGCCCTAATAATAACAATACAGATGCATTGCAAAATTTCACAATGACACTAAAATGAAAAAAAGCAAAAAAACATCCAGCAGATATACATATATGTATATAGTAGATATAAAGATCAGTATTGTCTCCCACTTAGAAGATAACTTCTCGATTATGATATCATGCCTCCACCTGCGACTGTCATCCTGGTGTAATGGAGGACAACGTGGAGGTGGCCAAACCACCAAACCATCCCCCACTCACCCACACGATCCCCACTTGAAGACTCTCATCCCCACACAATTTCTCGTTGCGCAGTTCCTTTTCTCCCCCACATCTTTATCATTGCGCACAAATACGCGGATAGTGTTATACAGTGGTGGACGTCTATGAAGAAAGACATTTTTCTCAGCAAGCTTTCACCACCGGGTAGAAGCCTGATTACTCTCTGCCTCAACTTCACCTGTCGTACCTAAAAAAATGGCATTATACAGTAAAACCTTTGAAGAAGACATATAGAACATCATCAACCAATGTCATGAACGAGGAAAGCGTTGTTCTATATAATCAACCCTTACCTCTTACCTTATTGATTGCACACGTTGTTAGTCAACATATCTTTCAGACACATTCCAAGTATCGATTTGCCGTCACTCGTTCATCATGTTACGTCGCTGGGACGCTAGTGTATCAGGGAGACATAGTTAAAGGCCTAGTTTCTCATATTCACGCTCTTTCTTTATATAATCTCAGTGTAACATGCAATGCTCACCAATCGACCCGATTCACGTACAGTTGTATGTACAACAGTAGACCCTGCTTTGCGCGCCAAAATCCCAGCGAACGAACCTCTATTCTGATGCGCTCCTCTTGACACTCATGTGAATCTAAAGCAAAAAGCCACATTTGTGGAGTAGTACACGTCAACATTAAGTATGTTCAAATGTCAGTCATTCGTCCGTCACGACGGCGCAAGGCGTCCTATTGCACCAGGAAACTATCAGACCTTTGAGGGATTTATGGGGACATCTCCCCCTAAATCTGTCTACACTCTCCCGCCTCGTCAACCACCCACTCACACTGTCGTAACATGCCAACGCAAGTTGCGCGTGATCCGTTCTATTCCCGCATTACCGATGTGCGAATACCAAGAAGTATCTTCACCACACAATCTCATCATTTCTGATCAGTGTCGATCTACATGACAAATGAGATACGGTTGTTTCTGTCAATTGCCAGTCATTCAGATTGAAATTGAACTTGAAGACGCCAAACGCCACTCATAGCTTCGTCAATGACGTCACTTTGAGACGAGCCTACCAGGGTTACAGCCCAGGAGAAAATTTACGAGCTTGCGCAACAGGTGGATGAATGCAGCGCCTATATATGCCTGGATTTGTTTGCCAGTTCACTTTCTGCTCATGTATGAATATATGGCAGTATTCTCTGGGCGTTGCAATCATCAGTGAATCATCTTCCAATCACTTATAACACACCATTTTCTATTGAATTTTCTGATATCGATAAGATGGATCAGTTCTTTTACTTTTTATTCATAAATTATATGTCATTTTCTTTCCATCAATATGCTCATCAATTATGCACGTCATCATGGCTTTTTTCCATTTTGCCGAATCTGGTTCTTCCATTATAACTTCATGTTGGACAGTACATCCGTATATTAGCGGTGTGTGCATTGTAATCTCTATCAGTTTTATATGTAGAATGAATGTCGGAGGGATCTGCGAAAAATATTCATATTCGATGATTATGAATAGATAATTCGACTGCGTATTCAAAGATTATCCCAATATGTGAATTCGTTGGGAATTCTGATGGTGATGCAGACAGAGCATAGGAATTCAGTGGTGAAATCCCACTTTACGGAGTGTCACGTACATTCACCCAAGGCAAAGAGCTGTTCGACTGCTATACCTATATATACTTCGATACGAAATAGTCGTAAATTCACGTGCAGGATGTTGTCCTGATGAAAATCGTGTCTTTGACGTCTTTATGACAGAAGCTTGACATTTAATCAATGAAATCCAGTGACGCAGTCGCAGTGAAACATTACAGTTCGTATTGACACTTCTACAGGAAACAATTGAACACAAATATTTGATTTTGATCAATAAATTCAACCAGAATCTTACACATATAATTCTCAAGTTAGTTGAAGAACCCACCTAGGATTGTCAAGATGATTGGAAATTGTCCGCCATCAATCGTTTCTAATCGTTGATGGGTATTCCATTTTTATTTTCCGAGATGAATCTCGGGTGTATCGATTTCCTGTCACCTCCTACCGTTTACGGCATCTCATCGCTTTTCGCTGCTATCAGGATTGTATCAACCCATCCGTTATCTATCCATATATATATATATA
>JABMBR010004493.1:0-24466 GCA_018881525.1 Meteorus sp. PSUC_FEM 10030008
AATATATTGAAAAATCACCATGTACATGGTAAAATTTACCATGCACACATTGAAAAATTACAGTGGTTTCGTAAATTTTCCCAAGTGACACGATGTCCCAGAGTTACCATCATATGAGGGTAATTTTTAAGAGTTTCTTCTCTCCGTGTAGGTATAAATTTCAGCATGTGAGTTTGGTAGGTTGAAGGTTATTACATGATGTTTTCGTGACGGAAACTTTCCCTGAACTATCGTTCATCAGACAAAGACTTGATACCTTCAGTCATGTATTTAGGATAAAAATTCGTATTCAGGAAATGAATCCAGGTCTTCCATTACACTTTTCATATTGAACTACACATCTACCTTTCACATATGTTCTTGACATTGATCAGGATTTAGGTTTTCCTCTTTTCTTACAATCTCTTCTCTACCATTGTATTCGTCTTCCTTTTTTCGCTAAAAAGGTGAACTACTCTAGCACTGACAAGCACGCGATAGTCTTGCTCGATTAAGCTCGAGTTGTAGTTATTTGTGTTCATGCTGTTGTTTATGTGTGCATTGTGAATGCTTGCGCGCGCGCGCGCGCGCGCGTGTGTGTGTGTGTGTGTGTGTGTGTGTGTGTGTGTGTGTGTGTGAGAAAAGTGCAATTTCCCGCGGTTCGCTGTCCGTCATTCTTTCATTTTACATTCTCTCATATTGTTTTATTTCATTTTTATTCCTCTTACTTTTTATTCTTATATATCATGTTACTCCAACTCCTTCACTTTTCATTTTTCTTCAATTATTTCTTTTTCTCTTGTTCTACCCCCTACCCCGATTTCATTCTCATTTCCTTTCATTGTCTGACAAGCGATAGATTGTATGGAACAAAGGGAACGAATGAAGCGTGAGTTTGAACATGGCTTGTACCAATGACAGTGAGATAATTGCAATTTATTCTCTTTGACACCGGCAGAAAGAAAATAGTAAAAGAGAAAATTATCCGCGAACAGTGACTTCAAATGTGATAGGCTGCGCCATCATTATTTTCATTTTATCAATTTCATTCATGCTCTAGATAAAAATAATAAAGTAAAATTGTAAGAACAACAGTTGGAATAATTTAATTTAATTTATCTCATTCTGACATGGAGATATGTAAGATGTGATTCAATTTATTTTACTTCGCACTTGTATGTACTTATTGAAGAGTGTGTAGAAAAGAACCAGATTCAGACGCGGTTTTGTTGTGAGACCCACGTTTGTTGTATACCTTGCAAGAGGAAGAGGGGATTGGCGCCAGTTACGCAATTTTATCAGCCTGAGGCAATTGTACGTTGGTATAAACCGATTCACGTTCTCGTCGACAGATTACCGCAAGATATGATGGATATCGAGAAGCTAAAAATGCAAAGAACTTGTGGTTCTATTTGTATCAGTGAATCGAAAAAAAAAATACAATGACGACGATAATGATAAAATGGAAAATATCTTATTGTAAACAAATATAATATTGATAGAGAGAGAGAGAGAGAGAGGGAGAGAGAGAGAGAGGAAAAAATCAAAAGACGTGGATGGCTGATGAGAAATATAATATTTGTCACACAATATTTACGTGTAATTTATATTGAAAAATCACTGATAAGTTTGTTATGATTAGTGTTGTACTTTTTTTTTCCCTCCATTCTCAGTAGATTTAAATTTCTCTTTATATTGTCAACAATCAGTCAAAACATTTCGTCGGAGTCAAATGACATATTAATCGTATCGGATGATGTTTTATTATTCTGTTAATGAAAAATTCATTGGAATTTATTTTTTTATTGACAATTGTTTTATTGTAATTCAGATGAATGTGAATTTTTTAGTATGAATTGATTTTGATGATTCATTTTTCATTTGAATTGATATTACGATTGGAGTTGTACAGAATATCAACACACAATTGGTTATTATTATTTTGGGTTGTGATTTTATCATCAATCAGAGTAATTGACCGAGACCCTCATCAACTCTTCGTGAAATTTGTTTGTTGATTATTTCTAATGTATTTACATTATCATATGAAAATGCTGAATTGAAGTTTACGTGTGTCAACATAACTAATTTATAATTAATGAAAATAATTCTGTTGTGATAAATCATTTGCTAACATCAACTACTACCTGAAAATGTTCTCTTGATTTCTTAATAGTTTTTCGAAATAAATTCACAAGTTGAGATTTATATCAATGTAAATATTTATTTTTTCTCTTTTTTGTTTATTGAGTGATTTTACGAGTATTAAAAATGACGGAATTTTTTTCACTTTCATTTAGTTTATTTTTGGGAGATAAGGACTTGGACTGGGTGTTAGTGGTGATGTTAGTGGTACCCACTAATTAAATTCCAGGCCTCACATGTCGTACGAGTTTCCTCACTATAATTGTCTCGTTACTGGCTCTAGATTGCGCCGACGTTTTGTGTGTTGATGTGGGTGGCTTCATTCGATCCGAAGGTCGTCAATAACGATGATGACGATGTCCATTGGCAAATTGTCCCCTGGTCAATGGTAGAATCTGTTATCCTTCATTTCCGATTCTATATGTTGATGCAAACACAAACACGATTGTGTGTGTGAATGCATTTTAAGTCAATAGGGACGAATGTGCATTGTCAAGTTAGACTACTCTGCGTGTGATTGATTTCACTATTTACCATTCATACATGAATGTCATTAGGTACATAGACCAGAGTTATCAATGTCTGTTAGTGATTCAAATATATTTAATTGATATTATTTCAATTGTTTTCATTGTTATCTATAAGAATTATCGCACCTCTCAATGAATAATCAAGATTTAAGACAATCATTTTCAATTTAATTTCAAGTTGGAGATATTTTATCGAATTATCTTTATGATACTTGAAATTTTATCAGATGTATGTTGAAGATGATGAGAATGAAAGGTTTGTTTACTACTTCCACTTCGGTATTATGATCTTTCCAATTTGGACATTGAATTATTTCCGCATTTTTTTTTTATTACAGACAAGATGAATTTAGATATGATGAGAGGAAAAGTGAAATAATCAGTCGGGTATTCGACATTTTATTTTATTGAACTGCTATAACGATATCAAAATTCGATTGCATCTTGTTGATCAGTTATGAAATTGTTTTCCACCAGAAAAATTTATACTTGAGCTCACACATTTATTTATAAATTGGATGTATATGTGAGAGTTTGTAATCTGACGAATATCCAGTGACGTGAATAATGGATTAAATAAAAAAATGAAATTTCTCATATCGCTCAACGATCCGAGAATCGGGTCAACGATTCTCCAGGACGTTATATACAATATATATATATATGTGTGTGTGAAGCGGCGTGTGAGGCCATTCGATCCGATGAATATTTATTTTATTCTTCGACAACAAGCCTCACACTCACATCTTTCACTTCATTTCTTTCTCATCCCGTGCGTCGCGTACACTCAATCGCAATTTACGATCAAGAATGAAATTCACTAATAAATTTACGTTGACAATATGCGATTACTTCCATTCAATTTGAGAATGACACAAAGCGTCATAATAGAGGTGAAGAAATTCTTTTTTTGTTAATTTTTTATGGAATGAAAAGTTTGTCTGTTTTAAAGGAAAAAAAAAACGTTTGGCAGGTGTTGTATGTGAGGAATGATATTTCTCCTTTTTTTTTTATGATTCTAAAATTCTTTAGCATAAAATTTCGAACGATTTAACGCGGTACGAATGAAATGTTATGGGATTCGTATTGTAAAATGCAATGGATGAAGAATTTTTATATTATTTCTCTTATTGAATGGAAGAATGTGAGAGTTATGACATCATTTTCAATTCAACTCGCTGTATAATTCTCGAATATTCTTTTTGAATGAGTTTCAAGTTGGGAACATTTCTGATTTCAGATGACGGAACGAAAAATGGAATCATTTTTTTGGAATTTTAAATTTTTCTGTAAAACCACGTCACGTTGAACGTGGTAATACACAAAAAAGAAAAAACAGAAGCACAACCTGGCGATGTGTCAAATTTGAGAAGAAAATCTCCAACTTGAGCGAAGACAAAATTGAATTCCGGTGAACAAATAATTGCGAAGAAAATTCATTCTCACTATCATTGTTGGTGTTGCGTATTAAGGTAAGTGTCCACAATTACATAAACAAAGAATGAAAAACAACTGATTTTTTATTATCCATAAACTCATCACCACTCTCAAATTGAATAAAATAAATTGTAAAATCAAATAAGAGACCCGAAAAAAATTTTTTTATCTCAATCTATTGAACTTTATGACTCTCATGATATACTTTCGTTTCAATTTCCATTATAAAAATAAATGACAGGATGAGAATTATATATTTTCATCGTCATATGGCAGTGAATGACAGGTCGTTGGCGCATATTGTTACGTCACCGTTGGGAATAAGCATCGCACAGAGAAAATCGATGAGTCGTTCAACGATGTCTCAAACAAAAGGCTCGTGAATATGGGC
Source organism: Meteorus sp. PSUC_FEM 10030008 (assembly GCA_018881525.1). Classification (NCBI taxonomy): domain Eukaryota; kingdom Metazoa; phylum Arthropoda; class Insecta; order Hymenoptera; family Braconidae; genus Meteorus; species Meteorus sp. PSUC_FEM 10030008. The sequence continues at coordinate 4,483 of JABMBR010004493.1, forward strand.
GACCAGTCGTAAAAATATATCTATATAAAATGTCGATACCTCATCACGTTGTCCTTGTCTGCAGTCCTTTTAAACGTTGAGCATTAACCACTTCGTATCTTGTTATTCTTTTCTTTTAACTGTCGCGTCTTGCGACTATTTTCATGCCAATGAATTCTCTCGATCGTCGTATACTTTACGACAACGTTTATTGACCACGCGAATGACGGTAAATGCTCGTCTCGATACACGTAAATTTCGATAAGCTCCTTAAGTATTATCTTTGATGCCATACTTCACTGATATATCTATTATCTAGTTATGTTTATCAATTTATATACCACCAACGATTAACGACACGATTTTCCAATATCAATCAAAAAATGAGACTAGAGTTTTCAAAAAATATTTTTGTGATTGCTGATCACTCGTTCATTACATTTTGGATTGTTACCAGCATTGGATTTCCATGAATGTGATTTTCTGACGATAAGAAAATTGCGTGGGATGTTTTTTTAGGGAAATTATAGTGGCAATTGGTCAATTATTAATGTATCGTGTGTGTACGAAGATAAATGATAGATGTGATGAGTTCCAACAAGAATAGTAGAATATTTACATGGATATTTCGTTGGTATATATATATATATATCTCACAAAATGGATTCTATGACCGAAAGAATTTCATTGTTCTATTGTGTATCATTGTTATATTGTTGCTCTCTGTGTTTGTATATTTTTTTTGTTCTTTTTGTTCTGCTTTCGTTTTATTGGTTTTATTTGATTAGTCTGCAACCACACAACGCAAGTGGTACGGCTGTGACAGCTATTTCGTTCAGCTTTCATGACTACTTTCAGTATACAAATATGTGTTATTTCTTTTATTGCAACAATTTGGTATTTTAAGAGATTTTTTTGTCACTGGAGGCGCAGATATAACGACTTTCATGTGTTGTTTTATTTGCAGGATAAAAATTTTTCTCAGGTGTTTATTATCCTTGCTGCAACGAATTCTATTTTTGTTGATAAAGACACAATTGAATTTATGTCACGATTGAATATTCATATTCAATGATGAACAGTATCGAAGGGGAATATAAATTTAATTTTTTTGGATTTTTATTGATTTTAATTATTGTTTTAATGAATGAAACGAGTGGTAGTGATTGAGATTTTTTTCAGTCAACGAATTTTATCTTTGATGTAGAAGTTGGTATTGTTAAAATGATTCACTACATCCGGTGGTGCTTTGAATTGTTGAAGAGCATGTTCTTGTGTTGCCAGGTCAAGTGTTGGATGAAAAGCGATGGTAACACCATTTCTTCTTTTTTTTTCATCCCTTTGAAATGGTGAATCTATTTATTTCTTGAGCAGTTTGATTCTCACTGGTTCAACGTATATTCCAAATCATTTTCATTCTGATCGTGAGTATTTCATCACATTTTGTGGTATTGATTTTGGTGTTGTTAAAAGTTGTTGTATTGTTTTGCACAACGTTGTTATGCTTGCTACGTACAGAAACTTTTTTATTATCACGTGTGTTATTTTCTTCCCCGAACAAACTTTCCATCTTTTCATTAAGAAGTTTACAGTTGTGCATTAACTATTAAAAATCCTTACACTTGTTCACTTCTTCATTTCAAACATTCACACCTCAATTTTTTTTTACTCCATGTCATTTACTGAAACATCCAAGTTGGATTGAATTGCTAAGTTACGATTGGTCGGCCAACTAATTTTTGACTTTTCTTGAAATCCTCATGAAACTTTATTTCACTTTCTTATTCTTCTTCATCTTCTTTAGTTAACAGTTTCGTTTTCCGTATTCCACAACGGTTGAGAATAATTGTGTGAATTGATTACTGGAGTGATAAATTGTTCCAATGCAGTAGAATAATATTTGATTCACCGTTGTAAAATATTTGAAAAATTTACTTTACTAAAATAAATGTTTTATCGTGGTTGATTTTGTGAGCTTAATTGATAATTAGTGAGGAAAGATAGAGCTGATAAATTTTACGATGGTCATGTCATTGAGAGATTGGTGAGTAGTACGTCGTTAACGCCATCTGGATCGTTTTATCATCCGCCATGTCAATTATCACTTTTCTTTTATCTCCCTGTCGCAAATCAATCTTCCACTTCATATATATTTTTACGTATCTGTTCAATGGATCTTATTCAGGATAATTTTTCAAAGTCCATGTCAATAATTATCATCGAATTCTCAATGTTTTCTCTTCTTTAGTCTTAGCATTACAGTTTCACTACTGATCATTCATTCTCATTGTTCATCTTTCATTTGGGACAAGTGAGGATAGCTGAAAGATTTCGATCTGAACCTCTTGTTAAATATCACCTTCATATCCCAGAGTACTTAAATGTTGGAAGCTCTTGATGAAAGTGGCACTTTGGATTTGATCTTTTTTTTTATCTCACAATTTCTTGTTCACTTGTTCAGTGTCGCCTTGGGACATTTAAAATTTTGTTCAACGCTGTGAGCGATATCTGCCGACAGCGTCTTCAACTACTTCATGTCGATTTATGTGATTACTTCGGCGAATATTGTTGGGGATCTGTTCCGAACAACTCTCAGTCCACTTGCTTTTTTATCAATCTTGAAATTCATTTCATTGTGCTTCACGTATCTGTATCCGACAATTGTCCGCCTATTTATTACATTTTCTTCAATCAATTCTACTTTCTGTCATTACATGCTTATTCTGTCATTAATTAAACTCTGGACTTTTAGGATTTAAGTGAGAATGTCAAATATATTTTTTATCTAGATAACTAAAGTGGCGTTTGTATTTTTTTTTCTGTTTATATACGTGCACAAGTTTTATTACTCCTCAGTGGTACTCGTTGATATTTATATTCATACGTTTTGAAATGATGAGAGAATATTGTTTCATATATATTCCATTATCAAAGGCTGCAGAAGTTGTGGAATAATACCAAATGCCTCAAGATAATTTTATACTGCAATGATTTTATATTTCCGTAACGATGTTTCCAGAATTTCGTAAAGATAATAAATTTGATTGTTAGTTAGAAAAATTATTACGTAGCAATTATTCGATGACCAATTTGAGGATTGAATAATTATTATAAACGAATCATCGAGAGCTCCAATATCTACTGACTAGTCATTTATTTTCAATAGAGAATTATTTCTCTACTGATAATTTTTTGGTGATATTTATTTTGTGGACATCCTCTAACATTTTAATTATTTCATTAGGAAAAATAGTCTCGGGAAATTTCCTTGATTATTTGTTGGGGAGAAAATGGGAAAGATGTGGATGATAATGGGGAATTAAAAGTGTAGTGAGATCGAAAATATGATAATGTAAATTAAAAAACACTTTTAAAGATTTTTCGTCTTCTCTTCCCACTAGTTTATGCGTATCACGTTTTGTTCATGTAATTGTAAAGAGTTTGACTTTCAATTAAATGAGGTTGTGTGGGATGGTATAAGGTAGAAGAAGGAATGGACATTTTTCACATTGGGACTGTGTCATTGTATTTAAATTGATTCATCATGCTAACTCGGATGTAAATCGATTTTTATCAGTCACTTATGTTGATTTAGCATTTGGAAAAAGAGGTATTATTTATGGAGTGTGAATAATGAAAAATAATAGAAAAATAATTTTGTTATTTTTATTAGTTTATTGCACTATGTGCAAATTTTATTTTTATTCATAATCAACGTATCAAAGTATCCCCGTGGTGATTTAGTTGTTTAGCTGTTTGTTCATTTATTATTTTTATTTATTCATTTTGCTATCGATATAAAAGCAAACCAGATGCGCAGTATTTCTATCTGTGTCGGCTTTTATGTACTCTTCATGATGGTAATCGGTTCAATTGCTAATGTCATTCATACATGAATAATTTTGAATCTGAATTTTTTATTTATGGAAATTGGTCCGGATTTTTGTGATTTTATGTCACTGATATGGGGATTTTTCACCTCTCACCAGCCCTTTGCAGACTTCATAGCGGTTCACTGAGCTTTTTTCATTGCTTCTTGTGTAGACATGTAGGATAATGTGTTGGGGTTAAAGATGAAAAATAAATTGAATTTGAGAGGAGGTTGCGTGATCAGATGCGAAGTTTTGTTTACTTTTCATCAGGGTACAGATGGGACAGTGAGATTTTCACGATGACAGTAGGTAAAATATTTAGTTTTCATTTATCACTTGCGAGTAGCATCGACTCATGGTGTCGAATTATTACAAAAGGGACAATACACTATTTTGAAAAATGTTATTGCACAGAAATTCAATTGGTTTATTATTGATTGACTGAACTCTTCGGAGGATAAGTGGTGGGCGATTTATTTTTGGCGGTTTGATGAAAATTGGGAATATTTATTCGGCGAAAAGTTGATGTGTGGAGTTTTTATTGTGAAAATTCCGTATGAACAATGGAATATTTTCATTGTTAATTTTAATTCAATAGGGAAAAGTACGTTTTGTGTGCGGTTTCCGAATCTGGTGTTATTCAAAAATATTCCACATTTTTTCGTGTTTCTCTATTCAAAATGAAGTGTAAAAGTACTGCTAGCTGTGAGCGGAGTAGTAAACAAAAGAAAAATCATGTCAACTCGTGCTTGTTGATTCCGTTGTGATATATTCTGTGCTCGCTTTTGGCATTTATTCACCAAATTCTCTCCCATTTTTTGCTCGCTGCCTCTTTTTTCAATCCCTATCCTTTGAATTCTTTTACTCTTCACTTTTCTCCCGTTATTTTTCATATATTTTCATTTTTGCTTCATTCTCTTTATCAATATGAATAGTTTTATTTTTAATTTTCGTCATTTAACTTCATTGTTGTCCACTCATTCTATTCTTCTTCAATTCCCGCAATGTATGAAAAAAAAAACAAATTGTGAATGCTGAAATGACTCACGGACGAATATCTTTCAATTTTATTTTAATCCATCCATCTGACAAATTTTTTCATTTTTTTTTATGATTCATATCCTGCATCATCATGAAAATTCTCACTTAACTCCCTTGAGATAAGGAAAGAGATAATAATTTGTAAATATTGTTTATCACAATGATTTTACACAAATTTTTAATTCAGAAAAAGAAATATATCAATAAGAACTGATTAACAATGTGAAGGTCATTCGTGCGCAGTAAATTCAAGGACTTGTCATCGATTGTTCTTCACACGACAATAAATCGATGATTATCAAGCATTGTGTTCTACAAAACGTTCAAACAATTATAAATTTATTCTTCCGAATTAATATGACAATTCACATTCGGCTGAGACACAATCCAAATACGTTGGTTGAATAAATATTAAAGTCAACAACATTGCTCGTCGTTGCATAAATATTGGCGCGTACGTCAAACGCACGCGACACGATCATCATTCCATCTCCATATAGTCAATTGCGTCAAATATTTTATCCTTTTATACATAAATTTATTGTTATTTTTTTTTGCCATTGTCGTCACGTCCGTTTGCGCACTACACCATAACACATTTTTTTTCAATTAATTATATTATTGAATAGATTTTTATTTATGGATCTGTCCACATATCAACATCGTCACTTGGCAACGTTAATTGTATTTTGCGATCAGTTCGTTTTGTAGTGTCCCTCAAATGAATTATTAGCGAGGCAGAAATTTCGTTAGTCTACAAACAGGTCGTTATTGCAAACGAACATTTTTGTACACGTGAAAGTTGTGTAGGTATATGACATGATATAATTCAAAATCGATCGCCATGATTCAATTTTGTTATAACAATGTTAACCTACGCGTGCTGTGGACTTCATAGACGACGTACTGTGACATATTTTCAACGTACTGATTTTCATTGTCTTTATGAAGAATAAAAGTGAAATTCAAGTGAAAAAGTTGGATGAACATTTATTTTGAAATGAACATTTCTAGGTAGCAGCATATCTTCTCTTTTTAATAAATTCAATGTTGTAAAAAGAGCAAATAAAACATTTTATTCCTCCCAACTACGTCATCGTCGTAACATGTAATTAGCAACACGCATGTACCTGTCGTATTTTGGAACAACAATTACAGGATAATGATAATAATAATGAAGATGATGATGAATGATAAAACAAATAGTCCATAAATACGGCAGGAAATTGATGGTATGAATAAGGTCGAGTTAATAAAAGATTTGAATTTTGTGGAATTTATATTTGATGTAATAAATATCGCTCAGAGTATTTTTTCATTTCATTGCTCGAAAGATGAATTTAAATTCGAAAATTCTGTACGTTTTAGCTTGTTTGTTCATGTTTACGACTCTTTTTTTTATGGTGGGGTGTAGGGGTGCAACAGATTGTCGGTAAATTTAGTGTAACGAAAATTTATATACAGACATTTTTTTTTTTTCATACATATACGCAATATTTATACAGACACTTTCGACACGTTTTTATGTTTCAACGATATTGTCTAAATTTCGGGGTTTTTTATGGCTCAACGCTTTTCTAGCCTCGTTCATTGCCATTTTGCACTGCTCATATTGCTCGTTCGAAAAATAGAGGAACTTTGGCAGTACGAGGAAAAAAAAAATAACAATAAATAAAATTGGAGGTGATTGAAATCAAAGTTATAGACAGAATGTTATTATTGGTGGAATTTATCATCGAATTTCGATTTTAATCATTATGAGACAATGTCTATTGATAATTTTCTTTATTATACAAGACAATATTGATAAACTAACTGTGTTATAGTTTATTTTCGTGTATAGAACGATGTGGATAATCCCGAAATGAATTTCAAAAAGTTCGCTGTCATGCGAACGTGCCACTGTCGAATGAAATTTCTGTCATTTTCAAATACTGAGAATTGACATTTCATTCCAATGAGTGTTTGAAATCAACTTTCATCTCTATTTATTCATTACTACAGAAATTACCACAAATTACCGTATCAATATCCCTCGTTCAATGCTAAATGTCAAACTTCATTGTCAGCACCTTTTTTTGTTTGGTATTATTTAAAGTATCATCATAAATAATATTCATCCGAATTGTTATATCTTTCTTGTTTTACATAATTAATTTTCATTAATTTCCCCAGTAGAGCCCCAATTTTCCTATTTTATGTTCAGGTTCGTTAATAATGAATGAAAAATGATATTCGGTCTACATCCATCAATTTATATTTACGAAACAAATTTTTTCATACGAAATGACATTTTTCCGTTCCTACCTCAAATTATCATGTTCAATATCCAATGAATTTTCAATATTTACATATTTATACCACACCAATTGGATTCAAATTATCCAATTTTCCCTCATTGCTCAAATTAAACCCATAATTTTTTCAATATTTAAAGTAGAAAAATGCTCTTCGTCCTCATTTTTTTATCAATGGATACATATATAAAATATGAAAGAATTATGGTATGACATCATGTTATGAAGAAAAAAAAAAGGAATGAAATTATTGGAATATAACTCGATAAAGGTGTGCCATGTGCGGCGTCATGGGGGCGTTCGATATCATAAATGCGAGACCAATATAACTTTAGGTCATAAACAATATTACGAAGACAGAGGTGTACAGGGCTAAAGTGAGTTAGAGAATGTGAATTGAAGTGAGATGAATAATGCAACGAAATTAGCAAGCGAGAAGAGTTGAAGGTGGAGAGATATGACGAGGTGATTTGTAAATGTTCTGGCTGTGAGTGTAAATCTCTGAGTTAGACGATGAGAAGAATTTCATAGCAATAAGCTTGTTGCTCACATTCATACACGTATTTTCAACTTGAAGCTATACTTGGGGTATTTCACAGTGGCCACACCCCTGAGCTTTATTATATACGATTATATGTCAAAAGCTCGTGCTTCTGAGGTAATTCTATCATTGGATGAAAAATCAAAAATATATTTGACATTGTTAATGATGTTCGTGGGTATTATGAAGTGTTCAAGTTTTATGGTGCTTTTGGGATTCACTTTGATTAAATTCATTACTTTTTGTAATGTAGAATTATGGTGGAGTGGTATTTTGAATTGTGGGATGGGGTGTGAAACTGGAAATTAAGAGGGATGGAGAAATTTTATTGGATAATAAGGTGGAGAGAGATGATATGTGAATTTGTGAGTTTGGGGTTTTTTTTTTTGATCGAGCAAAACGTCATTTTGGTTTCACACTCCAAAATTATTCCATGTTGGATATCCATGTTGAGATCAAAATTGAAAAAAAAATTGTCAATTACGAAAAAATTCCAATTAATAATTTCTAATTGAATTTAGTTTTTCAAGAGTTTTATTTCATTAAGCTTTTTTGAAAGACATAACAAAAATACGAGATGAAATGTGATAGGAAAATATTGGAAAATAATTGGGGTTGATTAATTTTTTTATTTTATTCTTCTCCCCATTGATGATTTTTTTTCTTTATCAAGTCATGCTCACTACAGTTGAGCAGTCATGAAATTTCCCGATTATTAAAACGGGTCAATACACAACTGTTTGCAGTTCGTTACATACGAGCGAATTAAAATCGCCTTATGAACATTAAATAAAATTAAACATCTGATTTATTGAAATGTTAAAAATGATATGAAGACATTTTAATATAATTCATCTATGAATAAATTGTCCGTTAATATGACAAACAACCGTTGATAAAATCAACAAAGTGAAAAAACGATGGGAATATTTTTCGTCTGGCTAGTTATGAAATGATTCTACTTGATAAAATTACAGTTCGATGAAAATTTTATAAACTTCCCTTGATAATTTGTTCAGTACAATTTTCACGATTGGATTCATGTGAATATTTCATTTTTTATCCTCAGTTTTACTTCCTTAATTTCACTGCATTACTGAACAGAGAAAAACAATTATTAAAATATGAGAGTAGTACAAGTTTAACGAACGTACATTCAAAAGATAATTGCGCCCTACGTCAAAGTTGACAGAACTCTTGAGTCATTTATCGTCTGTAATCACGGGTGCAGTTGCTTGTTGAGTGGGCGAGTTAATACGCGCTGCTGTTGTATAGTAAATGTATATAAGTGCCTTTGTTACACTGCAATAAAATGCTCGTACAGTAAAAAAATGTACTGAACGTTCCGTTTGAAAGCGGAAGGTGAATTGGAATTAAACAGTATCATACAAAAAAAAAGATGGATGAAAAGTAAGCGCGAAGAAGGTTCTTCAATTCATCTAAACCTATTTCTACTCAACAATTAATCTGCTTAAAATTCTTTACAATTAAAATTCGTTCATTGTTTTACATTTTCATGAATTAACAGCAAGCTCAGTTAATTATTTTTTCACTGCATTGAAAACATTTTTGTTGAAACAAATTTCACCTCTGCTTTTCCGCTGATGAGGAAATGTAGAGAAAGTAATTTTAGTAAAGGCTGATAACACACTCATTCATAGATTTGATGACGCAAAATTACGGGATGTTTTGTTCGGGAAACATTGACGCTCGCTGCTTTCTGATAACCCCAAGTAATATATTTATGTGTGTATATACGATACGTAATGAAAAGTAGAGGAACAGAGAGATGTTGGATGAAAGAATGGTAGATATAGAGAGCAAGTAAATGCGAAAGGATAGTAAAGAAGAAAAAGAACGAGGAATGGTCAGTTGCGTGATAAGGAAGTAACAAATTGTCTAGCTAGACGAGCTCTAATGACTACTACTGCACTGCACTACAACAAAAATTTTATATTCACATAGACATGTATTGAATATTATTGAATATGTTTTATTATTTGTGTAAATTTTCTAATGAATATTTGTAAATTTTTAATGGTGTTTGCGCATTTAACACCTCTGTTGTCGTTTTAGAGTAGAAACATTTATGTGAATGATTTAAAGCTCGGAATTGTTCAGTTAACAATAATATCTCAACGTCTTTTCTAAGAATATGAAAAACAATAGCCATGGAAGTAGGAAATTATGTAGGAGGAAACAACTTGTGAGAGAGAAGAATTACATGGAAAAAATAAATCATGTTGTTATGTGTATGTGTGTTCAGTATGTATCGTTGAGTGTTTTAAGGCGTACACAGTAAATGAAAACGCTTGGGGTGCTAAGAATATATTGATGGGTGCATGTAGGATTATTTATCACCGAGCTATTTTTCTTTGGGGTCATTTTTCTAGTTGAATTTCGTACTTTCACTTTAGTTTTCTACGAATATTCACATTCAGGTTCAAAGATTTCACTATTTCATTACTGTTTTGTCGGAATTTGAGTTTTATTTTATGTCGAGTCGTTTCAGTTTTAGTTTTTCATCTATTAAGAATTTTTTAAGAAGTTGATGTAATGACTTTGGCACTGGTGAATTTTGAAGTGGTAGATAGTTAGGATAATTTGTTGTTCGTATGTCATAGAGAATTGGAAGTGAAGTAAAAATAAAACCGAAAGCAAAGAGTAAATTCGTGATGTGCAATTTGATCCTGCGAAACGCCCAATGACACGATATTCGTACACAGCACTCAAGAGACACGCTTGAAACGTGATCTTTTTTTCTTTTACTACCTCTTACTCGTCTCCTATTTTTTTCGTTTGTTGAATAGTCTGTAGTATATATGCATTCATGTATATATCGACCGACCTCTCGTTGTCATTTGGGAAAACTCGAAAGTTGATTTTCTGAACTTGAGCAGGATCCGTCGTCGTTGGTCCAATAATTTTTTTTTCTCTCCGACGAGCTTTCATCTTACTTTTTTCATTTCATTTTTTTCTTATTCGTCTTTTTATCCTGGCATTTTTACCACTCCGGTTTGCTCTTTTTTCTTCTTCTTTTTTCTCTTGTTTCAGAAGATAAAATAGAGACAATACAGGCGAAGATTGTACAGCTACATGTGTAGCTATAAGTCTCAGTCTCCTTGTGAAAGGCCCACTTGGACACGAGCAATTCCCCACGTGATGTGTTCTCTTTCTGAAGTGCTTCGCAAATATTATTATTCGTTTTTCTTTTTTCCCATGTTAAAGAACAGTCACTTTGCCGTTTGTTGGTGAAAAAAAACCTCTTGCTTTGCTGTCAATGAATCAACAATACTGCGAATATTTAATGGTTGGTTCAAGAATTCTAAACGAAATTAATTTTTTCGATTGAATCACTTTTTCTTATTTATGTGTCACGTATTTTATACGGGATGTCGTAATGATTGGGGAATTTTTAACTCAAGTCGAAAAGTTTTTATCTTACAAATATGTTTGGATATGAAAATTAATGAGGTGTCAAAAGTTTTGTTATCTGTCAAGGGAAATTATGATATTATATTTGAAAATATTTATCATGAGTGAAAGTTTTATGGCTTTAAATGTACGCCAGTTTGAGACTTTAGTTTCACACAGACATCGGAGTATTTTCTAACGAAAAAGAAAAACTGAATTTAAAGTAGATTCAGTGTGATTAATCAATTTTTCTACTTGGTGAGTTGTGAAATTCTCCATAATCATCTTAACTGGTATTTCCCAACACATAATTTCATTAGTCATTCCGAACTTCTTAAAACCAGAAGAATTATCGGAAACCTCTACGTTCCATTCATTCAATCATTGAGATCAAATAATCGTGAATGAATACGACGTCATTTTTATCCAATTAAAAACCTCATTCTTTCTATCAATTTCTATCAAAAGTCGACACATTTAAAAATTCTCCACAACATTTTTCTATTCATAAAACTGAGATGGATACGAATGAAAAAATTCTTGAAGCATTTAAATGACAACATCTTTCAGCAATATAACACAACACTTTTCATAATATTTTCTCTTCAATTTTCATCCCACTCACATTATGATTAATTAGATATTCGAGATGTTTATTCCATAAGATATTCATATGCACTCCTGAATAAATATATACACATACAAGTTAGAAGTTCATATCGAAATCCAACATGAAATCTAGTTGCACTTTTAACTCTATAAATTGTGTCTCAACTCCAGCATAAGTTAAGTTGCTGCATTTTGGCATCTTCTTCATCACCATCGTGTTCAACAACTACTTCCACCACTTTATATACTCACCCACGTTTGTTCAATGAGTTTCCCAAGATTATTTCGATATTAAGTGCAGTTAGTTGTCACTTGACTGGAACAAGATGTGTATCCAACTGTCAAAGTGTGAATTCACCTTTATCGTTGGAACTTCGCAAAACAACAATTATTCTCACTGAATAATATTCCCAGCATATCTTTGCTGAATAATATTAACCGTGACATTAATTAATATCCATTAATTCCAAAAATTACCATAACTTTCTTCTTCTTCTTCTGCATTATTAAGCTTTTTTTAGTGGATAAAAACTTCAAAAAATTAGGTCATTGTAACAAACGGAATAATGGCGGTTTTCATGTATTGAACTGCCTTAAAATTTCATCCCTCTCACATCAGTCGTACTATTGTATGAACATTGAACCCATCGTCGCGTTTTCCCTGATAATGTTCTTTGTTTGTAGGGGCACAACGAAATCCCATTTACAACACATTTAAAATCCCCAACCGCACATAAACATATCTATCTTGAATTCACAACGGTATTGGTGGAAACATCAAGGCAGCAGAGAGCACCAAACGGAAGGAGGATGGTGAACAAGTGAAGGGATATCTGTGTGTGTATCTGTGGGTGTATGACGGTGTTGGAATGGAAGGGCTACAACGTGTAGCTGAGCAGAATCGATAATTCGATTCGAGAAAAATCCTCAAGTTGGATCTCTCGACCCCGATCTGTACGCCACGTACCCTTTCAATAGTTTTTCTTTCATATATATGGTTGAGGGTAAGAATAGAACTGCGGAACTTTGTTCTCCTCCGCATTTTAATGCGCTGCCATTTATTCTACATTTTTTCTATTTACGTTTGGGAATATTCTTCATATTGATGTGTGTTAGTGACATTAAATTGTGTATGGTTTCAGTGACATATATTTGAATGTTGTGCTTTTTCTATGGATGTAGTGTGTGATGGTGAATTGATGCAGTGAATGACTACAGAAATATTTATACAGATGATTAATGTGTGTTATGCAGGGGTTTGTATTGTCGACATGAGAGATGTATCAGGGATGGGATTTATATTTAGTTTGTGATATTTGGAGTATTACATTTTCCCGATTCTTCTTCACGTAATTCCGATTTTTTTCACGATTCAATTTGTAATATTTCTGGTTTCATACTTCGTTCTATCTTTAATTTTTTATTTGATGAGTTTTTTAGTTCAATGGAAAATTTATCATGATTTTTTTTTTCAATGCGGGCAACCCCTCCATTTTCACTATCAACAACCCCTGAAAGTTTCTCAGACTGAGTTTCAAGTAATTTAACAACAAGAGAAACTTTGTATGGTCCGAAGAGTTAGTTAGGATAATCATGCGAATTGTAATGATCTGTGTTTATATTATGAGTTTTGATCATACGTGAAATCGTTGTAACAATATTTCGGATATCATTTTGCATTAATTATTTGTGATACGCAGAGGAAACATCCGGTCTAAGTTTGAAAAAATCCGAGTAACAGTGAGAGAATATGAAAATGTTGGATAGTCGAAGAGGAATGAGATGAAACTTCTTAATTGAACTTCGAAACCTCTTGATGGTAAAGTTAGGTTAGGAAGTAACGACGCACCGACACGATTTTGAATTTGATAATTACGTGGGCGCAAAAGCTTCTCATATACTGATTTTCCCCTTTCACATGACTACGTGTTGGAGTTGGTAAAGATAGAATACTCATTTGAGACAATATTCAATTAGTTATTCTCATGATAACCCAATTGATGAATCCAACTGTATTATACATTTCATGCATCCTTTTAATGCAAAGCAGCCATAATGAAGATACATTTCCATTTCATTTTGAATAATTGAATATTCTTTATCGACTCATTTTATTCACATTAATTTATATTGTATCGATTTTATATATTATAACAATTTTTTAATATTACAATTGTGGAAATACACGCAAAACAGAACTCGAGAAATGAGCTTCGAACAATTCTCAGAATTTTTATTCAGTATAGAAAAATACTTCCGATAATTATTTTTAAACTTCCATTCTAGATTAAAAATATTTTCATTTAGCTAAAATTTTTCTAGTTTTTAGATATTAAAATTTTTATACTGCTTGGAATATTTTCTATGCATTCATCATCCATGTAGGTAGAGCTTTATTGTTCAATCTCACAAATGGCGACCACATTTGTGAACTTTATGATTCCCCATTCAATACCAGTAGCATGCGATAGATAAACCACCATCAAAATCCATATTGAGTTCTATTTTACGCCGTAAAATAATCTACACGTGCATAAACATGGGATGAAAATGACGATTACAAAAACCAACTCAAAAAACTTTTCATCTCTGAAAAAAAAACATCTATACTAATACAAAAGAATTTCATTCTTTTTCTCCCGCTCTAACAATCCATGCATCTCTTGACGTCACGATAGCATGCAAGGCTATTACGTATTCATATATACATATATACATTTATATGTGACGTCAATGCTATGGCTGGAAAGCATAAATTCGCAGATTGTTCAAACCGGTAAATGCTGATTATTTTTAAAAGCAAAACCTCGAATCTACAATTCAATGTGCTTTCTAATGCAATCACATTTCACATACGCACATCTGATATAATGGTAATGTAATGTTAATCCATTATCGTAAAACATTTAACCACTGTAACATAGTTTCATAGTTTGTTTTTACCACTCATGAAAATAGCAGAATGCTTTAGAAACAATAGTTATTGTGCCTTTTATCGTAGTATAATAAAAGTATAACAACGGTCGTTCTATGACAGCAGTATCTGAAACTTTCGTAGAAACGTTCAGACTATAACTTAAAAACACTATCAATTTGATTTTTCGTTATATCCGAATACATTCATAGACTTTCTTCAAAAAAAAAGGAAAAGTTTTCTTGAGTAGGTAAAATATTGAATGTCTGATGAGACTATGTGGAGAAGCAGATTGGTCAACTATCAATTTTACTTAGCAAATATCAATTCATCTAACGAAAAGTTGTTTCGTGACTACTCGCTCAGTTTATAACGCAATTGTACGGACGCTTAATTCGATAAATTAATCTCTGGCCCCCGGGCTTAAATTGTAGGGTCCAAAGCTGATATGGGAGCAGAGAGCACTCTCTGATGATGGCAGGAAATCTCTTCAATCTGTTCTGATGCGTCTTGTTAACGAGTGTTTGTTTTCTTCCGTTCAAGTCACATGATAATAAAGCTACGAAGAAAATGAAATGAATTTATTTATATGTGAGTGATATTATATGTTTCAATTGATTTGTGAATGAAATTGTTAATGAAAATATTTACTCGAGACTAATTTATTTATGTTCAGTTGCGATGAATGAAAGTTTTGACGAAATCGAAAGATTTTTGTCTTTAAAAACTTTTTACAACAACATGTAGGTGTGATGTAGTCTGATGAAAGTCTCGCAAGTTGAAATAAAATGTAGAGATGAAAACTAGAGATGCGATGTCAGTGATTCAGATTGCCTACTTTAAATTGCGGAAATGCTCGGTTGGTGCAAGGACGTGAGCGGGCAAGCAAGACGCCACTCATGTCATGTATATACACATTAAAGCCGGATTCGGGCTTTTTTTTTTACATCGTCTTTTGTCTAAAAGCTTTGCCGTTAAGAGAAGAATGTTTCACAGTTTAAAACAGCAGGATGTTCTGTTCCCTTATTCCACCTTCTTTTATATCTACCGCATTTTTTTCATCCAATTTGCGTTCTCTGGAGATATTTTGCAAAAAGTGTTCAGTTATTCTTCTGTAGATATTTGTACTCAGTTTCGTGGAATTTTTCAATATTTTTACCGATTTTTCCATCTTTTTTAGTATTTTTTGGCGGTAGATCGAAAAATTTTCCCACGATTACTCCGTCCCATTTATTTTTCGGAATTATCATTTATCAATTTCTTGGCTTTACTGCAGAACAGAATATTTCATACGAAGATAAGCAAAACTGTACGGGATAATCCTGGAAGGTGAATGGATTAGACATCATTGTACGCTACATCGATGTCATGTACGATTCCATAGTGTAGGTTATGTGACGTTAATATTATGGAGGATATTTACTACTGAAACTGTGCCAAAGTCGTTCACTTAACGATGTTCTCAAACGCAAATGTTCCGTAGTGAAATTTTAATTATGTGAGAGAAAATTAATTGATACTCAAAGGAAATATCATACAATACTTCATGATTCGGGAATAGTCTAAAACTTTTATGAAACATTTATTTTTAGTCATAAACATTTATTAGTTTGTCCTATCATGTTGAGTTATATTTACTGACACAAATCCATTTTCTTGTATTTTCCTGACGATGTGAAGATAACACTTCTTTTTGAATTGACGATAATGTAGTTTGACAAAAAAAAATAAAAAGAGAGAATGTACTTGGGGGAAAAAAAGTTGAGGTCTATCATCAGGATAATCGCAGTCTTGCTAGCGCAACTTAATTAGAAACACTAATCACAAAGGCAACAGAGATTTTTCGTTGAACCCTCAGTCCTAACTATTGAGGATTCAGCTTGACGACCTTCACGAAACTTAAGGATAACACAAAAACTTGTTTGCCCGTGACTTTATTGCTATTTAATTATTTTTACCCCTGTCACTATTGAATTTATCGTGAAATGTATCTCCCTTTTACTAACATAATGAAAAGTATCGGAACAAAGCGAAACATAAAAGATGAAAGAGGAAAAAAAAAATAAAGAATGGTTTCACATGCTCGTGTAGAAAATGGATCCCTGCAATTTGTTGAGAAGATAGAAAGGTCTTTGTATATAGCACACAGACAGCCATCCATACTCTGAATTGTAGTCTGTAAAACTGGTAGCCATGACCTTATGTGTCCAGTATAAAAACACAAACATATATTTGGTGACAACTACTTTTATACAAACACAATTTTGACCTTTGGATGTAATCTTTCATGATCCACAAGCGAATTTGGAGCTTATTGTATAAGGACAATAAAAGATGAAATCTTTGATTCTGTTACAAATAGTTGCTACGACAGTTGGTTGATTCTCATCTGGATTCTATCAATACAATGTGTATGATGATTTATTATATCAAATGAAATTCAGAGCTGTTTTACATGTCATTTGTTGTTGATGAATATAAAATTAACATTCAAGCCAGATAATTAATTATACGTCTCGACATAAATATTATCGTGATATTCAACTGGCTGATTACATTGAAATGTGGACACTGTGGTTCGTTAGGTTGATCGAATTTCGTATTCCATACCTAAATCTCCGCTATCTAGCTCATCACACAGATCCAACATATTTAGAACTTGCATAGTATCGTCACTAACATACAGTAAAGTTATAATCCATAACTGTGACTGTGTTTGCTGGATGAACCAATGTCACTCTTTGAGATTTACTCACGTGTGCGAAACCCATGGTGTACAGATGCAAGTTGACAAGTCATGATCATGAGTATTTGTAGTGATAACAGGGTTATGTAAGAAAAAGAAATAGATTTTGTATTATAAGTTGGTGGTGTTGGTCGGACCAATCCAATATGAAGTGTCGGTGTTAATTAGTTACAAGTTTCAGTACAATCGTAGTAAACCACAACTTGGCTAGGGTTCTTGGTTGCATTGCAGGTAGTTATTCGGTAGAAATTTCGTGAATGTTCCCACGTAATCAGGATTGACATCGTACACTTCGGGTATTTGTAAGTGTATGAGATGGAAAATTGTACATCTGTGAAGCAGGAAATTGGAATACTGATATCCTGGAATGTGAAAATGGCACTAGTGATCAGAGGTTATTTCATAGTATTCTACATCAGGTCAAGGATTTAACGGAATCATTAGAATTTGTGACATTTTAAATCAGTTTTTTTGTGGTTCGGAAGGATTTCAAGGTGTTCTGTGCTCGGGAAATAATTCTGGGAGAAGGATTTTATATTTGCACTTTAGTTTCGATTATTTTAGGTTAGCCCAACACTCCAGATTTGCTTCAGGACTTTTTGAAATGCTTCAACATGTCCTGAAATTATGATGGAGAGCAGAATTTTCAGGAATGAGTGAGAGATGAATTTGACAAAATGAATTTTAAATATTATCTGAATCGATACATGGAATTTTAGATGCTGCTAATGGTCGCTATAACTTGTAAAAGGTCGCGACAATTTTGCGGAAAGTGTTTCAATTAAGATGAATTGTTTCTTCAAACAATTAACGTTGTTAATTAATCTTTTGATGTTGCTTCATTCGCGAACAAATTAACGAGAAAAGCAATTAATGAGATTGTTGGCTCGATGAGGATGGCCATGGCACGAAGTTTTGGTATGAGTTTACAACAAAATGAAAATGTTATTGTGACTATATATAAACCACTCACAATGGTTTGTCCCACTTGCACACTCCTACTCTTCTCATCCCTCTATATTAAATTCGTCGTTCGAGAACGTGCCTTTGAGGTACCTAATGGGCCTGCGTGCTTCAATCTTGCGTTGTGGCTGGTTGTAAACCCCAGTGAATCGATATTATCGGTGAACGGTTCACACAACTTCATGCCACACCATTCGTGGGTTATTTTGTGGCTTATTAAAATTATTTGACGCATTTTTTCCATGTTTTAAATGCTGTGTACAATATTGAAACACAATTTGTAGAGAGAAGAAGAAGAAGAAGAAGAAATGAATGGATAATTGAGCCTGAGCTATGATGTTTGAAGGAAATATGAGACGAAAAATTTGTAATAACACCAAAAGACAATGACGGACGTTAAAAAAGTCGAAAAGAATTTTGTGGTCATCTGCACTTGAATATTGATTTCCTACAATTACTTCTGTTATAATTGTTGAGATTGAAACGAAGTATAAAGAAATTGTGAAAAATATAGTGGCTGAGCATCCCATGAAACCCCATTTTATTCATAAAAAAAAATATGCAAAATTAACGAATATGGCGATTGAATGAAATTATTATCGTCCAAAAAATCTATTTAGGATGGAATTGCTCGGTGGCTTCTTCTACAGCAGTGATTTGGAATTGAGTTATTCTCATATCATCATGTGAAATGGATTATGAAGTTTCAAATACTCACATTCATATATGTGACAAATTCATTTACTGTTGTGTCTACCATGAAATAATTTTTGTGATTTTTTTTCTTTTTTCTTTCATTGATGAATTGTACATTGGGAAAAGATTTTATTCGGGTGAAATATTAAATTTTTCTCCATATACGAATATCGTGATATTAATATTTTATCTACATTTCACTGAATAAAAGATGGAATATGAATATCAGAAAGGTCATAAATGTTATGAGAAAGTGGAGAAAGAAAGATGCATTCTTGTATTGAATCTTCTTTTCCATCTGTGTATTTCACATTTTCCCACACTTTGTGAATCTTATTTCGTACTCATTTGATTTTATATCTAAATATATATCGATGTTGAGAATAGAGTGACACTATCTATCGTGGTACAAATGGAATCTGAAGAAAAGCTCAGTGAGTATTGATTGCTGCAGTCACTTGGCTTGAATGACATGAATATAATGAGATAAAATCAAGTGAAATTGGAATTATGTGCGCAAATTCTGTATTTTATTTCACTCACATTGAACTTATTTATTTCATTTATATAATTTAATATTCATGTTCATTTATGCTGTACACGTGATATGTTATCTATTTAAATTATCAATGTTCATTATATACAGACACATAGGTTCATATTCATGTGAATTCGTGTGGTGAATATAGAATTGCTATGCGATATTCCACTAGGAACTATTTTCAGTCCCAATAACGAGAAAGCATTGGAAAATTGACTCTGGTAGGTTAACAAGAATTTAACGTGATCGTAAAATTTAAATGGGAAGATTTATATACTTGCGTTTGTATATATATATATATGTGTGTGTGTGTGTGTGTGTGTGTGTGTGTGTGTGTGTGTGTGTGTGTGTGTTTAAATATTGGGTGGGAG
>JABMBR010004494.1:0-24443 GCA_018881525.1 Meteorus sp. PSUC_FEM 10030008
AGGCTATGAGTATTTTACTCATGCAACAACATTCAACTTATAGGATGTCGCTGCAGTGCAAGAGAGAAACTAAAAATAACCTGGGTGTTGAAGGGTTAAACTACAGTTATAACGATATTTAGCACAAGAGCGAGGTTTTCCGAAAGATACATATCGTGGACGAAATTGTATTTGTTACTGCTAGTCGTAATAACAGAAGGAACCAATAGCTGCAAGAGTTATGGAAGTTTGAAATCAAAAATGGCCGGATTTGCCAATCGGAGCGGTTGGTTATAGTCACGCAGCAGCAGAGGCACACTGCATTCTAGCAGTCTATTTTATCTTACAACCACGAAGGATAGATACATTCTTTTATATGTATCTATACTTCGTGCTTACAATCAATAATGAATTCGAATACACTTTCATCTAATAAGAGCCACTCCACGTGATTTTATTCCATTAATCTGCTTTGGCTCGTAGATTTGAAGTGTTCGGAGGTATTCGGTGACTTATATTGTGGTCGGTGATATTCGTGAAAACTGCGGAGTTAATGTATTCACATTTGGAATGATTTGGCGGCATTTATGTTGAGTATGTACGAAAAGTCACAGTACATCAATAACAGTTGTATTATTAGAGGGAATTTCCAATCAGTTCGATGTATGTTCCTGTTTGTTATATTGTCAGATGGTTGTTTGAGAATACGTTAGTCTAATGTTCGATACAAAGTTCATGTGGAGTTCATTCTTGAGGTTATGATAGTTGGTATGAAGTTGATGGTTGAGTGAATATATATGTATATATATCTAAACGTCTGCATGGATATGTATTCATATTATCGTACTGTCTGATTGATCTTTATGATGAATTGTATGTGATACACCACAGTGTATGATATTAGTTTTGATGAATTTTTTCTCCGTTATATCTCATATTGCAGTACTATTTGTGGTTGATTTTTCGTATATATATAGATTTTTGCGTGATTATAATGAATGACTCAATGGAGCAGACGGAATGCATTATCGAAATGGTGGGTACACCTAATCGAAAAAAACTCAAACAAGGTGATTCTTCGAATATGTTATACTACCAAAAATCAGATATTTTATACATTGAGCTATTTTGTAGTGATCATAAACCATTTTTGTAGCACGGTTGCCATTTCAAGCACTAAGATCTTCAGAATCTGCGGACGCTGCTCCGAGTAAAAAACGAAAGTTTTCTGCTCTGTCACCGACTCATTGTAGCGGCGAAAAGATAGCGAAAAAAGAATATATGTTCGAGAAACATGATGAAATCGCCATCACACAGAAACACGATGAGGATGAAATTCAAGAAGTTGAAGATGTGTCACTCGAAGTGAGTACGAAGAGTGATGGAACAATGTTAGTGAAACCGAATGCACTCACGAGATTTCTACAGAAAGTTGCTGTGTCAACTGTAGATACCAATCCACATGAATTCGATCCGACTGCGCCAGGAATTATTTTCGACAGCAGTGATGTTGATACTACAAAGGGAGAAAATGAACTGATTATCAATGATAGCTTGAATCATTCAATTGTGTCTAACGTAAATCAAATTGGCGAATCGAAGAATGGGAAGTCAAATGATTTGTCATTGGATTCTGTCAAAGAGGTCGACATTGCTCGGGGGACAACTATTATGACATGTAGAGATGAACTGGTGGCAAATTCTGGTTCTGAGTCCGACTCTCCTTCTTCAGAAGAGGATAATGATTACGAAGATGATGAAGGTGACGGCGATGATGATAAAAGATCGGAGGATGATATGGATTATACGCATCAGGGACACGATGACAATTCCGAACCTATACCGACACGTAATAAAATCGAACGAAAAACTCACGTAAAGCAAAGGAAATTGACCCCGAAACAATTGGAAAAGAGAATGGAAATGGTGAAAAAACAAGAGGCGCGACAGAAGTTGCGAGATGAGCGGGAGAAGCAACGGATTGAGAGAAGAATAAAGCGCAGACATGAAAAAGAGGCGGAGAAAGAACAGAAACGAAAAGAGCGTGAGCAGAGAGAACTAAAAAAACAAATAGAAAATGAACAGAAACAAAGAGAGAAAGAGCGTAAAGAAAAGGCTAAAGAGGAGGATCGGCGGAAGCGGGAGGAGGCAAAGGAGGAAGAAAAGCGACGAAAGGAAGAAGAGAAATTAGAGCTTGAACGTAAGAAACAGAAGGCTGCTTCAACATTTGTGAGTTTTTTTGTTCCGAAGAAACCAGAGGCGAAATCATCGGTTGAGGAAAAAATCATTGGAGCCTGTAATTTTATGCCATTCGAAATTAAAGTAGATATGAAGGTGGCGCCTACTTGTCGGAGGACTTTGAATAATGCAGCGAAGTTGAAATTGGACTTGGCATGCTTCAATAGTATCATACCACCAGAGCAGTTGTATCTTGATGAGATCAAAAGTGAAACCAAGATTATTCGTAAACCTGAAAAAACATGGATTGCTACCGCGGAAAATGATGTAGTACTTCTTGGTAATGTTGTATCACGTTTCTCTTGACTACACACGTTTTGATTAGGATGCAAATTATATCATTAAATGCCTGTTATTTTGATCCATAGAAGATGACGAATTGGATAGTACCAATGTTATAGATCAAGCTACTGCTGTAAGGGAAAAGCATCGCCCAAAATTACTTCATTTTGCTGAAAACCGAAGACCACCATATTGGGGAACATGGAGGAAAAAAAGCAATATAATTAATTGTCGGAGACCATTCGCCAAAGACACTGTGAGTACTATTGATTGTCCACTTGGTCTATTCGTGCCACTCCATACGTCGTGAAAAAATGGATTATATATTCACGAGCTGAGGGAAAATAACTGCTATTTTCATAGTGAATTGATGTGCTACGAATATCTTAACTAATAGGTATATGGAATGATCTACTGCAGTGACACAAATGATTGGATTTCGGATTTAATTTTAATTATGTTCAGAAAAGAGACGAATGTTCCATGCGGCTTATCTCTACCTATGTCTTCACTGTAGACCTATTCGAATTTCAAACATGTGAATGTTTATGATATTTTGCTATTGTAACGAATCTCATGAAAATGATCGGTATGATTCTAAGTCCATTATATCGAGGATCGCATTGCCGTTCCTCCTGTCATAATCCTGTTGGTAAAGCATTGATTTTGTTGCTGCGGAAAGTTCTGGCACCGGAAAATATGGAATATGCATTTTTACGGTGTACTTTGCGATGCTTCGCTAGGTGATCACTTCTTGCGAATCGTTTAGAACAGATTTCGCAGGGATAAGGTTTTACTCCGGAATGAGATCGTCGATGTCTGGCTAGTTCATCGGATCTGCTAAAGCGCCATCCACATCCTGACCATGTGCAGGCGAATGGTTTCTCACCCGTGTGACGTCGTAAATGTGCTTTCAAATGTGAGGCTTTGGCATACACCTGTAAAAAGCTCAATGTATACCATAGAATGAACGAAAACTAGCCAAATGGTCAGCACTTACTTTCAAGCAGCCTTGATAAGTACAGGGAAAGCAACGATCTTCTGGTGTTTGTTGTAAACTCCTACTTGTATAATCATGCGTAGCTAGAGCTGCATCGGCGGATGCGTCTAACATTATATTGTCCTTGAATCGATTATTATTAAAATCACTATCCAGAGTATTTTCCAATGACCTGAGATCGATCCCCAAGACAAACAATGGCTCATCATGTTGAAATATCTTTTGAGATGGTTGTTGCGATTTTGATACGGGTAAATGTAAGAATCTCTCACAACCTGGTGTACACATTGGTGTTCTCTCAGGCAAACCTGCATTTGAAGTCTTCTCTAAACACCATTCGAATTCAGTATCTAATTCACTTAGCTCATTGAAACATGGAGATACGTGAGTATTAGTGTCGGTCGTCCAGTTGTTCCATTGCACCGCTGGTGAATAAGTCAAATCGGTATAACAGTTCTCAGAATCGCTGGTGGAATGTGTGAATTTATCTGTGAATTCATTAGAATTATTGCCGATCTGCGATCCATATGGGATTTCCAGATTATAATCTATGTTTGTTCCAGTTCCTAGTGATATTTCTTCATTTGTAGTGAGTTCGTCCATTTTCAATCCCAAAACAGAGAACAATAGTTCGTCTGTTATATCCTGGAAAAGAGAATATTATTGTGATGGTGTATAGATTCCGAGATAGTGAATTAATGGTTGATGGGGAATCCTCACAGATTCGCCGCGGTACAATCATGCATCTCAATCACTATTCTTTTCGAAAGCTAACAGGTATCAACGAGTATCTATTCGTCGCGTTACCATTAAACATTTATATCTACACGACCGTTTCCCTCCATTCACAGAGTATCTGTCCTTTATGAAGTCGCGTCTGTAATGTTTCTTCGATGAACTCAAAATAAAAATTGGGTCACAGAAATATGTATCCTGGGATTGATTGAATGGTGGATCGTTGCGTAATATAGATGCCGAGAACATATAATAACTGTGCTCAGTCTTTGAATAATCATTCACTTGATATGCGCCGATTTTATGGTACTGTCATTGTTGAAAATCTCTTCCTGCTCTTACATTCATTTCTTGATTGTTTCACCGATGCAAATACATCGTTGAATATATCAAATAAATAATGTCTCCAAATATTATCTTATTGAGGATGAACATAGACTCTTACACAATTTCATACTCACATCCAACATTGATACATCGTCAATAGATGGGTTGAGCACCGCTATATTAGATCTTTTTATGTTAATATTTTCGCAAATTCCTTGCCACATTTTTTCACTGGATTCTGGTGAATATACAGACCCGTTGATGAACGATAGTGCGAAAATTGGATGAAATCATACACACGAAATTATTCACTTGGTGCTTCATGCGACTAATAGAGATGCATACGTTAGACACGAATGACTTTCTGAATGTGGGATGATAGAGAATCGTCCCAATCTTTTAAGCAAAACAGTTGGGACCGTGACTGTGTATGTAATGCGATGATATAGTCTCTCTATTTTTTGGTTCGACATGAATGCGAAGAACGAATGTTTTTTTTTCCAACTGTTGATTCTAAAAAAAAAAAGTGAGGGGAGCCGAATGCAACATCGGGATGATACGAGGAGTGTGAGGACAGCACGATATTGTGACAGGGCGCGCGAGATATCGGCTCTGTGCCACTCGGCGACGGTCCGAGATTATTCCTCAGGGATCGATTGTTTGACGTGGTCCACTCCAGACGCCTAGATCACCGTCATCATCTACGTTTGTACAACTTCAATTGGATGATACGTCATTAAATTGATATTTTTCAAGTTTCATCTGGTTGATCGTGTGCATTGCAAAACACATGGCTTTCGCGTAGATTTGCAACTACTTATTCGTCGTGATGAGATGTTATGATGAGTCTTTAATGATCGATAGGCTTCTCCTGACCAATTTGGAACGGCGAGTGTTGGCTAACAGTTAACCAATGTGATAATTTGGCATGCGGAAATAGCAATTAATTACCGAAATCGTCATGATGGTTACGCTATATGTATCGTCAAATTATCGCATTATGTTGCCATCATTGTAATCTAATAGTATCGGACGACTATAGTCTTTAGTAAACGAACCACTGACGTTGAGAAATAGATTGTTGATCTACAAAAGTTTCAGCTATGAGAACGCCTCCCCATTCTCGATCCAATCTATCATCAACAATTATTCATATGATAATGTTGATTCTAAATAATATCATGAGTGATTTCTGATTCATGTCATTATAAGCGCAGCCGACTGATTCCCAGTTGTCAATCTATCGCATTCGGCTCCCTGGAATAGTCATCAGATCGACTGTAATTAACATTATGTACATGAAAAGAATAAATATAAGATAGTATTCTAATTCTGCGGTTACAAATCTTTGATTTGTGATGAGTAGATGCAGTAGGGACCATTAGCAGTTACTTTCGGTCAGTAAAATATATCTGGTATCAACAAATATCTTCCGATCCACAATCAATAGCCTATTCTATAATCGAGATATTATAAAGTCCAGGGCACACATTTACGAGATATATCGAAATTGAACGACGATAAATCGGTCCTAGCCGATTAGTTGATGCGTAATCATGTGTCTGGATTCCACGGGATATGGTTAACGTCAATGAGGCATAAAACAGACCATTACAGATGGCCCTCGCGCGGCGACAACAGATCGTTAATCATTCCGTCACCTTCTATGAATTTTTGTTGTTAGGTAGACTGGCGCTATGCTTGACGCACATACGATTATGTGTATAAACGTGCCCAATCATATATATGTATTGAGAATAAAAGAGAGAAACTCATTTGGATAATGTATCGACGGTTTGTGATTTTTTATGAAATTGCTTCACCCCGTTCAATTGGTGCGAAAACAGTATATACCGCGAAGGCGATTTGAGTACTGGGTAACGGTACGATGAGATAAAGCTTCGTGGAGTCATTCGGGAAGGTGTGGGTTGTCCGTATATGCGTCACTTCAGTATGACAAAATTGACGGAGAACATGGTATGATGACCAGTCGCGCAGTCTTCATCTTTTTCTTAGTGGTCCTTCTGTCTTCATTAGTAGAGAAATCCATGAATATGAGTTGTTGAATGCATGCAAATCAGTATACATACTTACGAAAATTTAGTTGAATTTGAGGGCCGAGTGTGCGCTGCTGGAAAATTGATATCCTACATGGATCATAATCGACGACAATATCACTGTTCTATTTCGCATTGGAGTACCCTTCGGGGAATATTGATGACATGGGAGGTCACACCACACAAATCGATGAAACGATAGGTTGATGATAAATTGGTGTCCTCAATGAGTGATTTGTCATCGATGCTCTCTTCAAGACTTCATCAAAATTGAAACACGAGACATCAAGACGTATGTCACCAGCATAAATATGATGACGGTTAATATGGAAAGTGTCTATTTCCTTGTTCTTTTTACACTTATGTATTACGCAAACATTTCGATATTTAACAGAAGAGCCGTCGAGGTTCTTCGTACTTGAGTTTTTGCATTATTCGTGCTCAATTAGGTATGCTGGACGTCGCTGTTGATGCATAAATATAACTGTTGTATAACGAACATCGATTTATCGCCTTGCTCATTGACTAGATGCGGTGTAGTGGCCGAGGACCACATTAAAGGCAAAGTAATGGATTATTTTCAAGTTCTGAAGTGTGAAAATAACACGTCTCAATGTTGTTCGCGAATCGAGCGTTAATATGAACTTTGGGCGGTGAATAGTATACAGCGGTTCACGACTCGTACGATGTACAGTCCTCTCGTGACTAATAATGAAAAAATGGAAAATCTCAACAATTCTATGCGCCATATACGATATTTGAATGGCGCTATATATAAAACGAATGATATCGCTCGCGTCAAGGAAGTGCCGTCTGATACGAACGTCCTGCTTATTCACTGTCACTATATAGATGTGAATATACTGACGTTGAGTAACGGATTATTCAAAATGCCGGCCGAAGAGTATATATATGTTGCATATGTCGACGAGTTTGATGGATTCTCATTTTTCTTTTCTTTTTTCCTCTATAAAAAATTCTTCGTTGCAGAAGTGGTTCGACTACGAAATCGACTCGGACGAAGAGTGGGAAGAGGAGGAACCCGGCGAGTCTCTCCGGGGTTCTGACGATGAAAAAGACGAGGAAAATCCGGATGACGACGAATATGACGTCGACAATGAGTTTATGGTACCTCATGGATATCTTTCCGATGAAGAAGCTCGAGGCGATGGCGAAGACGAAGAAAATACGGTATGAATCTCTTATATACTGCTTATAATTAGTGCAATGAGAGTGATTATTCGAATTTTCTACGCTATGGTATCTGATTCGATTTCCATTTCTTTTTTTGCAGTCACCCGAGATACAAAAATTTAAACTGAAAATTTTGGGTGAGCAATTCGAAGCAGAGATGAATGAGAAAACGGCCAAAATCAGACCGAAAGTAATAGGATGTGTTTGGCAAGGTCCTCTGAGTACTTACCCAGGAAACAGTGAGTTTGTTCACATTGTATATTTCAATATTGCATCTTGATTTGAATGAAAAGAATGAAATTTGTCTCGGTTTCAGCATCATCGAATGTGATTGAATTACTGAAAGCTCGTCAGGTATGGGTCACCGATATTCCAATCATCCTAGCAAGTACAGTGGCTACGGAAGTAATGAAGTATCCGGATACACCAACAATCCCGAAAAAACAATCCACACCTGGTACAAAAAAAACGAAAGTACCTGAAGAAGCACTCTCAGAATTGATTCGATTAGTCCATGGGAATCCTCACGGTCGAACTTTCCTCATCAAAGAATTTATAACATATTGGCACAGCAAATATCCAGATGACAGGCAGCGTCTCTCAAAAATTAGTATTGCTCACAAAATCCAAGAATTGGCGAAACGGATACCTTGCCCTGAGGAGGGACCAATGCTCATGAAATCTTGTTGGTATGTGCCAGAAGAAATTAGAAAAAAGTATTTGACTGATGAGTTGACACTCCCAAATAAATGGCACTATGTGCTTACTCCGAAAATGAAAATGGCGAACGAAGTAACAGACATTGTGGAGAAGACTGAGGCAGGAAAAGAATTGAATGATAGAGATAAGGAGAAAGAACATAAAGACAAGGATAGAGAAAAAAAAATTGTGCCATTGATTACTCAATTTACCAAAAAAATTACTCAGGAGGAAATGAAAAAGCAACTATCTATGAAATCAAGCCCGAAATTGCTGCCGAGTACATTGCCGAATAAACCTCCGAAGAGAATAACACCCATATCCGTTGCTAGAGGCGAGGAATTCCCGAAAGCATCTATTATCAATTCATTTTCCAAAATTTCGCAAAGTTCTAAGTGCGAGAATATGGAGCATTCCCCCGGAATATCCGACATCGCAGTTGTGATGATTGATGATTCTTTGCAGAGAATAGCGGAACTAGACGAATCAGAGAGTGTGCATCACGCCGGAGACGATAGAAGAGCATAACACATAGAGTGATCTCATTTTTATTTGCAAGTGAGTAATCATATTGAACAGGAAATAGAAAAAAATCAATCGAATGCTCGACGCCGCGCTGCGAATGTCATCGGGAGTTTAGATTCTGAGTGCTTCGTATTTAGGACTGCAGTTAAATTGGGGTGAATTTTATCATTTCAATAGATTATTATTGACAAGAGCGGTGATTCTCATTGCAATCATTACCTTATGTAGTGATGAAGTGATGAATTGAGTGGTATGCGAAGTTGCAAGCCCGCGTCGTTTTTTCATAACAGTGTTATTTTCTCCATTATTTAGAGCTTTGGCATCTGATGATTATCTTGCTCCAATATATATTGTGTATTTGAATTGGAACTCGCATTGAGGACTTCAATGGTGCATGGTGAAATAAATAAGTTTTTTTCTACTCTGTCTTCATGCTTTTGATAAATGTTACTAATAAATACTGCATTGACTCAAGTTATTTTCGTGAAATTCATTGCATCTTTCCTTATTTCGCGAATACAACATGTTATTCAACGTATTTATACCAAAATATTTTGACATGTTCATTCAAATTTTCCATGATGTATGAATGGATGGAGTATGGTGAGACACATGACACACGAAATTTCCTTATTCTATCAAATAGGGTTTACCTCTCATTTGCATTAGTTGCTCTTACAAATCGCCCAGTGTAGATGCGCTATCATACAACGGGCGTTGTTATCCTGATAGAGTCGTTGACATTGTGTGAGGCAGAGGTTGTTATTCAAGATCTAAGGACTAATAATTGGATCTACTTCCCTATTCATCTCTATGTCCATATTTGTTTCTGAGTATCGCCGATGTTTTTACTTCGTGCGCTGAACAGTTTGCATCCACAGAAAACAGCATGGCGATGAATTATCATCTGAATGAGGGACACACACGTTTCACTGCATTATCTTGACTTCCATATCGAGTATTGTAATTAAGTGAAGTAACATAGTTTTCTTTAAGAAGCTAATGCATCAGTTGTATTGTACATTGGGGCACTGTTCAAACGGCGCATTTCAGATTATATGTTTGCTTGTTCTAAATAAATGTGTCATCCGCGAGGAATCGAATAATATATCAAAAAGCGATATGGCAATTCACAGAATGAAAGTTTGAATTCGGAATGGTGGATATATTCCTTCCGCGCGATACACATATTGTACTTTTCAGTCTATTTCTTGTAGTACCTATATATCTGTATTGTCGCAGGGTAAAGACCTTGGGGAGCCAGAAGTGGCCAAAAAAAGTAGCTGAGTGCAAGAGAGCAATGCAGACGAGCTCGAGTTGGGTATTTCTATGTATATGGATGTTCGTTGTGGTATATATATATATGTGTGTGTATCTATGGATATGTACCTATGTATACATAAATGGACAAGGAGGAAATGGGAGCCAATGGCGCTGGCTTACCATCGCTACTAGAGTATTGAACGTCCTCTACGCGCGGTCCAGATATAGGTATCTTCATCTCACCTCGTGTTTTTCGTGCTCCCTGTTACTCATGTCTGCTTGATCGGTGCTTGGCCTTCTTGCTACCCCAATGCCACAACCACGGCTCTTGGCTCACATCTTTCCGATTCGAAAATGTATTTCTCTGTGATTCGAGCAATTTCGGTTGGCAGCCTCACAATTCTACCATTTTCCTCATTGCCGTTTCGTTATTCAGTTTTTCTAGTCATCGATGAAAATGCATTTGTATGTTTGTATATTGATATGTGTATGATGATGCTTAAACAATAGGTCCACCATAAATGTGAGTATGAAGTTTTAGCGGTGTACACTCACAGCTGTTGGGGCTTTATGGTAATCTTGTGCCCCTGATCCACAACTATTGAGTATGAAAACGTTGTTTGTTACACAGGGTCTTTTGATAAATCTTGGAAGCTTCGTAAGCTCAGTCTTCTCATGAACAATGGAGCGTAAGATGGTATTATTTTTCGTTTCACTTGTCCATTTTTCGTATTGAATGAGTGTTGGAGAAATGGTCAAAGTGATAGCAGGTGTGTGACTTCTGCGCAAAGCGATTTTTATAGTTTCATACCTACCTCAGTACATCTGTTTCTGTTGGAGATTGAAATATTTTTAGTTTACCGCTTTATGGCTATCTGAAAATAGAATTATCATGTGCTAATATGTATATACAATATATTTTGTAGGAAATGATTCTAACATTTCATTCTGTATAATTCGAAGTTGATTCATTCGTTCACTGAATACAGAGAGGGAATATTTTTTTTAAAAAAATTTTGGATGAGATTTTGCAAGAATATAATGGGAGGCTTCAGCGAGACATTTATACTTTCAGAATGGATTCCAGAACTTTCATTGTTTGGCTATTTGTAGAGGATTGCATCAATCATACGTTGTTGTTCTTCGTGAGAAAGAAACTTCGCGCACGATTAACAGAAAAAGTAGAAGTCGAAATGGCAGTAGCGACTGATGGTTCGCGTGAAATCTAAAATGTAGATATTACATACAAGGGTCGGAGCTCTCTTCACGGTCGTCGGGGACACACTCACTCTGTTACCTCTATCTATATTATGTCGGCATGGAGTCTCCGTGTTTCGCACGCCATATCCATGACACGCCATTGGTGCGGTATTGCGTTTTATGCGTCTTTGTTGCACCCGTGCGTTTGGAAATTGCGCGCAGTCTTTGACTCCTGTCAGTAAAGATTGCTCTGACCGTTGTATATATATAATTCAACATCGGGACTCAGGTGTGCCATGTATATCGGTACGCGTCAGTAAAGGAGAGGTTAGAGTATCAGTTAGGGAGAGAGGGCGTGTTGTACAAATCGCTCTTGTGGCGTGAGAACCAGATGAAGAGTGAAAGGGGAGAAGAAAATAGACACTGATCTTAGTTGATTTCTGCTCTCGTAGAAGATAACCATTAAGGTAAAGGAATGTGCTTGTCATTATACAAGTTTACGAAGGAATTCCTGCGATAATGGGCCACTTATGAGTATGTCAAATGTCTTTGCGAGAATACGACCAGAGTGACATTGATCTCGAAATGCGTTATTTCACTATACAGGCAATTTGGCGTCTTCATCAACTTGACAACGGAATCATGCGTTGGAAAATAATGAAGAGTTCGATGACTGATATCCATTAGTAATTGTGGAATCCCAACGATATCATAATAATTTTAATAACAATAGTAATAATAATGCTAATAATAATGCTAATAATAATGCTAATAATAATGCAAATAATAAACAATGGCAAGCTATCCGTTTCAGCGATTGCGTCTATTGGTGCTTGACGATTGTACATATCGTCACACAAGAGGATTTTCATATCGGCATAAGAGTATCCTCTGAGCAGAGATGTTGGGTGAAAACTGGAAGTGACAGTCGTTGTAGCTATAGACTTTTTTTCGCATATTCATTCACGGTGATGTTTGAATCGTCGCGCATTTTTGGCGTCCGATGGTTTTAAGGTAGTGTGGAAGGTAATGTGAGTAGTGGCAGAAGGTAGTATGGATATATGAGTACGGTGGTAGCTGGCGGTAATATATCACCCTCTCGTCGGCCGTGAGACACGAGTAAGTCTGTCGACCAGTATCTACCTCTATTGCTTCTTGCCTTTCTTCGTGTACCCTCTCCACTTGTTTACGTCTATAGGATAGAACGAAGAATCGATAGTTGGGTGTGAGACATTGGAGAAGCGGCTGCTACATGGATTTCTTGCTTCATATAATCTTCATTCAATCTACATATTGATTACAATAAATATTTTTCTTTTATAATGAGGAAGTGGAATCTCAATCAGATTATCATTCGGAGTGGGCCATTTCGTCATTTAATCTGCAAGAAGTCATATATCTGTATAAATATGCTGGAATTCTGTGTTAACAGGGTTGAGCATTTATGATTTGGGTACCAAAATCATCTGAATAGGAAAATTAAGCGCTGAAAAGGGAAAGGCAACGAGTTGTGGTTTGATGAACATTACAAGATGAAGACCATGAGGGGTGGTTCCAGTCAGTGGTAGATAGGAATGTGCATGCATATAGTCATTCGGATCGATGTGTCGTCGTGTGTCCATCGTCCAAAGTAGTGGACGCACGCGCTCTGGACATCTTGTCCTCCTGTTCGTCCTATATATTGACGCCGCTGATTCGCTAGTTTTACTCGGCGACTGAGTCCTCTGTATTTGTCTTTCCAACTTTGATCCCTCCCTTCAGACATATATATTCGACAATCATACATGTGCGCAATGCACTTTGTATGTGGATGTGCATGAGTTTCTTTTTTTTCTTCAATAAATCATTTGAT
This sequence comes from Meteorus sp. PSUC_FEM 10030008, assembly GCA_018881525.1. NCBI lineage: Eukaryota > Metazoa > Arthropoda > Insecta > Hymenoptera > Braconidae > Meteorus > Meteorus sp. PSUC_FEM 10030008. The sequence goes on from JABMBR010004494.1 coordinate 13,352, forward strand.
TGATCAGTGTCAATGTTCTCATACACATACGTAGGGTTCAAAAAACGACCAAGGTTGCATTTTTTCGAATGATCCGTTTCTGAATATTATTCGTATATCAGATATATGGTAAGATACAATGTATATACTACGTATACACTGGATTGTCGTTAGTGTTCCACATTTCTGTATCATTTTGTATTCTCAATGTTTTAGTGATAATCCTCCTGATGAGCGACACAAGTGGATCGAGTACGAGTACCAGTCAGACAGCTCATCATTTGATTCGATGTACTCACGTAAAATTTTCCTTCGGGATAAGCGGTGATTCGCGGCACTGGATGTTTCATGAGAATTAACATATGGATGAGCTTGATGTTCGGATGATTTCATAATTGGTGTGAAATTTTGCCGCTCATTTTTGTTCTGTAATTCTACACGTGAGGTTTGTATATGAGAGTGGGATGGAAGAGAAAAGCTGTTTATGTCGAGTCGGCGGTTGGAATGTCGTTGTGAGTACGTTGCCACAATGAGGGGGGGTATCGCGGCGACAGTGCCGATTGGTCGAATGTGGGGACATGGGCGTGGTTAGCCTCCATCGCGACTTTTGATAATTGGATGGCGCCTTGTGACAAACGCGCGAAGGTTACAGAAATTTCACCCCCATTTCTTTTTGCATGTTTTTTCCATTGGGTGCGCATCTCGTTAGGTGTCGAGAATGGTTATTATGGAGAACAATGTTACCATTACGAAGTATATATCAATTAAAAAATAGATAGCAACAGCAACATAAAGTAGTTGAACAGAGGTCAAACGGACCATTCCACTTGAGAGCCACACATCGGGTGGGTACGTATTTTTTTTTAATTCAAATTCGTAATATGAATGATTGGTTGAGGTGGAGGGACTATCACTCGCTGAACATCCATGTCACACTAGAATATCAAAGGAAAAGATGAAAATACCAGTGACAAGGTACATAAAAATGTGATAATATGTTTTGTGGATATGTATGGAAGAATAAGGAGGAAGAAGTGAGTTGAGTGGAGTTGGAAAATAGTCTCTCACGGCAAGTATGGCTTGTCGTGTTGCAGGATAATTGGGACACTGTGTATTATCGCTTGCGTGCCATATACGTGCGGGGTAGTGCACTGTGTGATTGGATAGGCGGAGATGGGTCGCGCGAGATAGCTGACCCTAACCAAGGTAGGAATCGGGTGGGTATATCTTCGAGGACCATCTTCTTCGCATCTGCAGTCAGTTTTACCCAGCTTTACCTATCTACGTCATGCTTGATGCATGGCGTGGGCGTTCCTGCGTTTGTACCAGAGGTTCTCATTTAATTATAGTTCATCGCATCATGTAGCGCGACTGGAGGTCCACCCATTTCTTTCTCGTGTTCGCCACACGCTCATCCGATTTATTTTAACCGCTCCAAAAATGATTGCCGTATCTATACACGAATATATGTATATATACGTCTGTGCACGATGCTCTCATTTTCATCGCGACTATTATCATTCCCAATAGTTTTATATTCAAACTGCTATTTCATATAATTGAACCGTTAGCTATTATTTCTACACTTGAACAAATTTGTCGTCTACAAATTTCGTGTCTACAAATGTCTGTCTGTCGTATCGTCTTCGGTTTTCGGTCCTGTGCACCAAGTTCTTTACCTTGCGCGCCGGACTGATAAACTCTAGCTGAAATGGATTGCACAATAGGTGCGCATGTTTATTCATATATAATCATTTTCGTCGTGATAATTGCTCATCTGTTGAGAAAATTATCTACAGCTTCAATACGAGAGATGTGTGGGTAGGTTTAACGCAATGAATTGTATTCGGTTTTGCCCCGCTACCCCTCATACTTCATATATATGTATATAATGAACGCGCATAAGAGTACATATAGCGTGTTATTATTTTTTATGACAATCACTTGGATGGAAGCTGTTGTAATTTGGTATTTAGAAACATGAATATATATGTATATATATACTAATAAATGTTTGTGATCACAAAGACGCATCTATAACTTTGACGGCGATTCGACGAGACGCATGCAACGTTGGAAAATAAAGCTGCCGTGCCAAGAACTTGTCACTGGAGAATGATCGTAATATTCATAACAAACGTCACATCATACCTGGACCAACAGTCGCTGTACAACATTTTTGTGGAAAATTCGTAGCCTTCCCCGACGCACATAAAACTGCGTGCCTATGTCATTTCCTATGATGGGGTCCTTGACATATGATATTGTACAGGCTAAAAGTTGTGCATTCTCAAATGATGAGTATAAACGGTTAATGAAAAAGTGGCGATTGCATACGTATACAAACCTCCAACTGCGAGACGGTTCGACATAATTTTTTTCTGCTTGTTATGTTTTCCATGATTACTGTGGGAGAGGCTGTGTAAGCTCTAAACCACTGTCCGTTCCTCTCTTTGTCTGGTGCAATCTTGGCGATCCAAGCAATGGCAGATTGGGTGGAAGATGAAGGGGCAAGCGGGATTGGTAGAGATGGAGGAGAGAAAAGGAAAGAAAGAGAGCGCATAGGGGGGCGCCCTTCCCCACTTTGTCCCGCTCGCTTTGAGAGAGCAGAGGTTACTTTTAATGTCTCGCGTCACGCAGCCCAAGGCGAAGAACGCGCGATGCCTCGCCTCGTCTCCTTACTAATTTGGCGCCAATTTCCAAGCAACCTCCACCAAGCAAAAACCAACCGAACCATATATCTCTATACACGGTACACTCCCTGGCCTCTGATTAAATGCTACCACGATGCTTCTTTCTCTCGGTTTTTCCCACACTCACTACAGACTCCAACATCCATTCAGTGGGCAAATACTCGCTCACATATATGATGGCTACATATGCTGTCGGTCTATAGCGATTTAATATATCTATGAGTTCATATGATAACAGAGAAACTTTGTCACACCATCGTCCGCAATGGCTACATTTATTTTCTGAATCAATCGTCAGCATGATTGTATTGGCAATATCTATACGAAGACTGGAAAATACATTTATCGTGATGAAGTTCTCGGATGTTTTCATGATGACTGGCCAGAATATGAGTACAAATAATGTAAGTGTCTGTGAAAATATATTTGTCTCGCAGCAGGTGTCACTTTATCGACGTTTGATGTGTGTTAACAAGTGCCGCGAGGCAATGCAGATGAGTATGAAGGGGGTGAGCGTGATGGTTAGATGCAGAGTGTGGTCCACATTACATTGGCCACTTACCGGTTTTGTATCACAAAACAAACAGACAATGTTTTTCATCAGTTATGTCCAATTTCTCCTCTTACTTTTTCTTATACTTATGAACGCACTCGTTCCTTTTCCCTTTATCTTCTGTGCTACCTCTGCCTCGCTCTCGTTTTCTCGTTGGCACACGATGACTCCCTGCTGCTTGACCTCATCATGCTACTCTATGGGGGTCTTTATAGGTACCGCCGTCCACGCAACTCGATCTCTTCCCAAATCGACTTGTGTTATACCAACAAACGCATTGCAATGAACCTTTTCGGCACCCGATTCTTCTCGACATTCACGTTGTGCTGTTTGGTAGTTGCATCTTGGTATCAACTACATTACCACACTTCCACGTTTTTCATTTCTTGTTTTGCATTCACATTCATATTTGCATATATTTTTATCATCGAATGGTATGAAGTTAGTTTCACCACTTCTATATAACTGTCAAAGTAATGTTGCAGTTGGATGAATATTGTGCTCGTATGGCGTGGAAATCTATGTGGATGAGAGGTGGAAGAATTGAAGAAGTAGCATGGATTGATCGTGACGTTATCGCTTGGCATTGTGGCGCACATCTCGTTTTCTTCCATTTGGTAGATAAAAAGCAAACACTATTTTCGTGTTTGCAATTTCCCGATGGAGTCTGCTGCATCTCTGGACATCAAAAATTGCATCTAATCGCGTTTGCTGAAAGATCACGAGATCCAAGAATATTAATATACTGCTACCCTGAAATGACACAAGTGTCTCAGTGTTGTAGTGGTTCAGAGAGTGGTTATTTAGCAACTGCATTTGGCTTCTCTCATTATTTAATATCATTGGGTTCATGTCCGGATTATCAAATCATTATTTGGAGTTGGAAGAGTGGTGAGAAGTTGTCGTCTATTTCGACACCAATCCATGATCTCTATGGGCAAATGATTCGTGTATATCCCAATCAACCAATGTTAATTGCTCAATTGGGGAGAGGCTCGAAAACACTTTTAATATGGACTGTAAATGTCATTAGAGATGTTATCATATCTCATGAACAGATCATTCTGCCGGATAAAATTGGTGCCACTTACATTGATTGGTCTTTGCATCGGCAAAATCCAGAGTTGGTAATAGTTGATGAAAATGGCAATGTGTATACATCAAATACAGATGGCACTGTACTTAATAGAGTGGTTTTATCTCAGCGATGTGCAGTTTGTGTAGATTATGAAATACCAATTGTGTGCTGGACTCATGATGGGATCATGTTGAAAACGACATTTTGTCAGATACGATACTATAAGAAGAATCGCGAAGACGATTGGAAACGGGAAGCATACATAGAGTCAGAGTTTAAGCCATATATTATGACAGTCAATCCGGTTAATATCAAAGAAATACTTTATTTCACTGAAGAAGGCTATGTGATGCAGATGAAATTATCTATTACTGGTGGATCTATGTTGACAGCCAATAAAATATTTTACTATGGAGGGATCTATCGATTTATTGATTTTGTTCATCCATGGGCGCATGATTTAGTCGTTGTGGATGCAAATTGCAATCTCCGAATTGTGGACGTGACAAATGGTGAATCTATCGGCGAGCTGTGTATTGAATCTCAGGGGAAAGTCACGCAACTGATATCCCATCCTGATCATCCATTAGTGATTCTTATTACAGCCAGTGGAGAATTTTTTGCTATTACAGCTCATAAACGTTATGAACCAAGTGTGCGGTATTTTTGTCAACTCCAAAACGATGAACTGGACATTCTCAAATTTTCACAATGTGGTGAACATTTGATAGCAGGCACAGGAATATCTGGAAGTTGTTTTTGTTTTACTCATATCGTTACGACGGAATTTTCGAATATTGTTCAACTGAAAGTTAAACGGGCTATTACTGACATTGCTCTCTATGATGCCGGAGGTGTGATAAGGATAATAATTCTTATACTTCCATCCAGAACAGGAATCGCAGGTAACAACATTCTGATTTATGAATTGTTACCGAATGAGACGAACTCGGCCAAACCGAAGATAATTGCACGGTTACCCGCGTTTTATCAATATATTCATTTTGCCCCGGGAAATGATAATATCTTGACGGCCACACCGTACCAATCTCGACAAATTCATTATTTCAAGTGTTCATCGCAAATGCAAATGGAGTTGATGGAATGTAAAACTACGTTACATCATATTAGAGGATTTAAAATCCATACAGATCGTCGATATATTATTACCTGTGGGACAGACGGAGTTGTGACCGTTTCAAATGGTCGGGCGAATGAAAAAAATCCTGTTGTTGTGCTGACACATCATAGAGCAGATATCGGTGTGGTCAGAGCAATTTGCACTCCCACCGCAAACACACTAATTGCTGCTGGACAAAATGGTTCAATTGTCTGTTTTGAATTGAGATCAAGTGAGAAATATCAAAAGAAAATAATTGAATCCGATTATGAAAGTTTGGATGAGAGTATACTGGGATTTTTATCAGGCCCCCATAAAGTGATTCCGTCGGGGAATATGAGCTCAATAACGTGGACAGAGTGGAAGAATAATCAAATTTTGATGAGGGATGCAGAAATATTTCGAAAAAAAAAAATGGAAATTCGTGCAAAATTGATAGCCATGAAGATCAACATACGACATATGCTCAATGAAAATGAGAAGTGTGAGGGGAATGCGCAATTGCCAGTAGCGGCATTTGATCTTGCAATATTCGCACGCGAGCAAAAAATTAAATTGGCTCGAAAGGAAAGAGAAGAAGTTCGACTCCAATTGGATTTTGAATGTTCATCAATGAGCAAGGTGGCCCAATGGATCAGGGCAATATTTTGGGATGCGCAAAAAATCTTGCTCAAGTCGATTTACTCCATCTTTTCTGATTATAGAGTAACTAACTATCCGACTATTTCTGCCGACCCACAAGAAAAACAAATGTTCGCATGGTGCAAATATTTCGAGAATTCGAAAATAGAATTGAAACATGTACGGTCTGAATTGGAATGTTGTCTATTAATGAAGAGTCGTTATAGTCCCATCCGATCGGACTCAAAGTCCGATTTGGAAAATGTGTCGATAGACGACGAGGTATATGACGATTCGGAGGGAAAAGGAGATGAACAATATGAGTGTGAAGGTATTACCACTTACAATTTCATTCAGCCGTCGAGTATATACTCTCAGTTTGAGCATTACAGTTTTCCACAATTTATTGTCATTACTGACAGTATCAATTATGATTTACAACAGTTGAAAAGTCATTTCAATAAATTGTTTGAACAGATGTACAACGTGAAGAACGAAGTCATGACATCATGTTTAGAACGTAACAGGAGAATTCGTCACATAGATTTAGAATTGAAATTGTTATTCAATCAATGTGTGCCAGAAATTTTTGTTGATCCTGTATGGCATATTCGAGAGCAACCACATATGATAATTGACGTTCTAGATAGTGAAGTTATGGCGAGACTCTACAATTTTGATTCACAACAGAGATTCATGAACAATGAAGTTTGTGATGGAAACAGATGTGAATCGCAGTTAATTAATAATAACTTTTATGAGAAAAAACTGTCGGAAACAATGGATGGGGTGTTGGAAGTGAGGTGGGTGGACCTCATCAAAAAAGATATCATCCAGCCACAATGCATGCTCATAAAATCGCCTGATCAATACAACGTTGAAGACATATTGGCCATACAGAAATATGAAATAGATGTTCAAGGACTGACGAAGGAGCGCGAAAAATATCGAAAAATATTAGAAGCAGATTTCTCAAGAATCATAACATCCACACGCGAAGATGTAGAAAGATTCGACTCATCTCTTCGAGACTTATCAATGACTAAAATAAAAATAGAGTCGTCGATCCAGCAATTGAATCTCCTTTGTGCACGGGGATATCTTCATTCGTCTCATCGACTCAAGATACTTGAGGATATTGACGGTTATCACATAAAAATTGGTCACATTGAGCAACGAATTAAAACGGTTCTCAATGAAAATGATCTCCAGCGGTTGATATTGCAAGATTTGCAAAATCAACGGGAAGTACTTTTTGGTGAAGAAAAAGCGATACTCCAACAATTTAGAGTGGAATTTCGTTCGTGCGAGAAAATCATGATTGAAATATTGAAGAAGCTATTCAAAAAGAGGCCTAAACTATCAATGACAAAAATGACGGCTGATGATTTGTTGGAACTTGGTCGCTGTGTCGTTTCGCGGAGTAAAAATAATTTTTTGCGTCAATATTGTGCAGAATATTTGATAGAATCTGACATCATGGATATTCGTCCTATCGATTTACCAGATGCCGTAACATCCTCTCATTGGGCTTGTTTGACAAAAATCAGACGAGATAAAGTTGAATTAGAAATGCAGTTAAAAGCTAATCGGATGAAAATAGATGTGATTGATGAGAGCATAGCATGTAATGTCGGAAGAATTGAAAGACTTCAATGTCTGATATCCGAATTTCAGGATCAGTTGAATCGATTGAACCGGGAACAACTCGAACTCATTTCAAATACTCAGATTCAATTAATTTTGAGAATGGGACAAGTTGAAATTAATCTGAGTGGACGAGAAAATGATGCTATTCATTCGATTTTATTGCCGAGGCAAGAAATTATTAAAATTAATGATAAAATTTTACAAGCGGGTGAGGAGAAATTAGAAATTGTGAAGGGAGCAATGAAATTCAGCCGAAAACGTTCTCTCAAAGAATGGCGACACAAATGTTTACAAATGAATATCGCTTATTTACAGGATGATTTGCGTGAAATAAGAAATTTCCCCGTCACAAGATATGTTCGCGTCCATTCAATCGAGCGAGCCAATGGTTCGAAAAATGAAAGACTTTATCATGGAATGGACAGGCAGATTGATGCGATGCAAATGAATTTCGAGAAATCATTGAGAGAATCAATAGGAAAGTTGATGGGACTTGAAGCGAAAATTGATAAAATTACGAAGGAAAATCGTGTATTAGATAAAGTAATTGCACGTATGAATGTTAGTAGATGGGAGTTGGAATTGGAGCGAAATTTGAATAGTGAGGATCGTTGTCGAGATTTCGCCTCTCGAAAGATGGCTCTTCTACGTTTAAGATCAAAAATCGTATCTAGAATTCAACATCAGTATGCAATAAATTTAGCATTGAAAAAAGAATATGACCTCTTCCGATTGAAACGGCTCCCAATGATAGCGTGATTCACAATTTCGAGTGACGGAATGAATTGTGCAGGAAATTTCTTCAGTCACGGTAACAACACGGGATTTTTTCAACATTAAAAGGTGATGCATTTTCTGCGTAGATCTGTTGACTTGATTGATGATCATCCATTCCAAATTAAATATTGACTCTATTGGCTTATGAGGAAGGCACGGTTTATCAGATGAATTTTAGTATGCTAGAAAATTTTTTGCACGGACTAATTTATCTTGGATCATTATTAAGAAATTGACAATGTTATTTCATCGATGGCATCTTCCTGCTCGGGTTCATGAATTTTGTATGGAAACAGGTGAATTCCATGAAATTATGATTACAATTAATGTGAATCCCTAGTACAATTGCACTCGTTGGGTTTAGCGCTGTTAGACGTTTACATTCACGTTCACTTTTATATCGGCGCAGCAGTAAATTCATGAATATTCGCTGTGTGGCAGTAGCTTCCACTGGTGAAAAAGAAATGGCCGAAAAGAAAGAATACCATGAAATGAAGGCAGAGTTTTATTGGATATGTATGTACTGCCTTCTGCGCGAAAGTGGTTGCCACACAATCACAAAAGCGTGCACTCAAATCAATGCAAATCGAGTCGACGACTGTGAATGTACGATGTGGAAAGTGGTCGTAGCCAAATCAACTGAATAAAAGCTCCATGGGTGTAATGGAAGTATGGGTGAATACTAAACGTTTGTATACGTCGGCCAATCTGGTAATGCATCGCAGTAGTTTGGATAAATGCGTGAAGCTTATGTTCATGGGAATTTCATATTTTTCTAAAGATGCACTTTATCATAATAATCGACGAAGCTTACGCCGCAAGTTCAAACCAGATAATCATCATGAAAATTGATAGCAGCATCGGAATATTCAAATCAATATCGAGGATAATTTGGACGCATAGTTCTTCTAGCGTATGCTTAATTTCTGATGCACGTTTCCAGTTGATAAATGTCGTCATATAGTCGAGTTTGCGCCATTCTCTGACTTGCACTGATGTTACCTAATATATACCTATATGGTGGAGACAATGTATTGACAAGTACATGCAGACAAGTAGTGAAGTTTGTGCAACACGCGATCACCTGCAAGACACATAACATATAATACAGACACGTGTCAGTAGATAGAAATCTTTAATGAACTCCCTAGGCCGGGACGACTTTTGTTTCAACTATACTTTATATAGATGGCATAGTATGATTTCAGAATGAGCTATTGAAGGTTTCATATTAAATTTGAGACATTTGAAATCCATGATAAGTGTATGGTCCAATTGACTATGTGGCCTACACGCAACGAGTGAAATGCGAAATTGACTGTGATGTTGATGCCGTATAGTGGCAGTGTTCCCGAAGAGAATGAAGAATACGAATGTGAGCGCAGAGAAGAATATACAATGGTGCGGTGTCCAAGGAAAAAAGTTGAGTTTTTATGTGACCGTCCATGGGATGACAGAGTGAAACTTGTTATTATCCCCGCGAGCTAACGTTGAACTTGTTCATGTCTCGGGGGGCGCCGCGAGGCCTGCAAGTATACGCCTGTCGTTCATTATTTTTATTTTCTCTTTCATTTCTGGTTGGTGCGACCCCTTCTAGAGCCGTACGCGGGCCACTTTCAGGCCATAAAGAGACAAAGGAACATTCTCACAAACGTAGAAGGTAGTAAAGTCTCATTTTAGGAAAATAAAAAATTTTGCTCGCGCGACTGGTGTGCGCTGTCAAAACGTTTATATGCATCACTCACGCAGCTTACGGTCCTCACAATTTTTTAATCACTGCAAACAATCCAAGGATATTCATATGGACAAACTTATTTGGTTGAGAGTATATTTTGTTTGTCGAGAAAGCATCTTGCGATTTTTGTGTGGAAGCCTCACGATAAATTTCATAGTATGCATACATATGGGCATGTACATCTATGATTGACCGTTGAAAGTACATGGCACTGATCTTCTATAAGCTGGACAGTGGCAGCATTACCATACATCCGTGCGAACATTTAGATGGAATATTACGTATGCACAGTCAGATAGAAAGGGAAGGGGCGAGGGAATTTTGAAAAGATAAAGGGGATGAAACTACCGTCACCCTTGTTAGTTTTCGGTAGATTTCACTGAACATATACGAAGCTTTCTAGATTTAATACTGCGTGAAAATCATTTTCGATCAGACTATTGTCTTTCGTTTATACACCACGGCTATTTATCATCCATGTCAGCGTATAAAATTCCGTCTCGTTGTTCAAATTGGATGATTATTTTTTGTATTTGATCAGAAGCTATAATTGATTGTTGACCATTAATATTCGTGATTTGGTGAACATAATGGGTCGATTAACTTGGTTCTCTATATTGTTTTTATATGCGAGTGCTTATTCAGGAACATCGGACAAGAATATATGTCTGTGGGCATTTTATGACGAGACATGTGGAGCACCCCAACCCCGAGCAACGAATTCTCACCGCTCCGGTCGTTTACGATTACTCGACTAATCTCATTTTAATGACGGGTTAGGGGCCTCGCCAGGCTGAGCGAATAATGAAGTGTCAAATCGGCCGTTGGTGGGCGTCGTCGTCATATAGTGTCGTGTGCGCGCGCGCCTCTCACATTCACATATATA